>JANRGW010011072.1:2326-16435 GCA_024733675.1 Psilopsiagon aymara | reverse complement strand
AGATTGGATATGAGGAAGAAATTCTTTACTGTAAGGGTGGTGAGGCACTGGAATGGGTTGCCCAGGGAAGTTGTGTACGCTCCATCCCTGGCAGTGTTCAAGTCCAGGTTGGACATAGCCTTGGGTGATATGGTTTAGTGGGAGGTGTCCGTGCCCATGGCAGAGGGGCTGGAACTGGATGATCTTAAGGTCCTTTCCATACCTAACTATTCTATGATTCTAAATGAAGGGATTTAGTATCTTGCAAATTTTGGTTTACAGACAAGACCATGTGTACATGTATTTTCCTGCAATATTCCATAAGGTTTTTTAAACATGGGAACAGGTTAGCATATTGAAGGTTACCAGATCACTATTTCATACAAACTGGAATTCATAAACTGGCACAAGCAAGCAGACACTGCTTTGCCTGTAAGTATATAGATACTGTAATAGATCAGTCATCTATATTAAACAATCCAAAACCTAAATATTATCTAATTTAATCTTTATGAATAAAATTTAACAGGTCAGAAATGGTTATGGCATTTTATAATGCAACAAATGGGTCATGACATCCAGAATACATCAGTACAGATCCATCATTTTAAATCTCCTGACATATCTACTCTTTCTTAGCTGAGTCTTCATGTGCTTCATTAGTTTCCTAATTGCATATATACATATATTCATATAAGTATCTACTTTATGTAAGAGCGATCTGCCTTATATATATCAAGTTATATATAATCTATAATTTGGGAGATTTAAATGCATAAAGCATTGTAGGTCACTTCAGCAATGTTTTAATCACGATACTATTGAGGAGAATTTGGCTAATCACCATGTAAGTAACAGTGAGCAGTAACTAAGAACATTGGCAGCTAAGAAAATTAAACCCTAAGTTAGTATTTTGACCTTAGCTCAAGCTACGGTGCCTTTTTAAGTTTTATATCTTTGTAAGGGTCTCAATTAATGCTGAAATGTCATCTGGATTTGCAACCTCAATGCTCATGCTCCTTCCTTGGTTGGATCTAAGCCAGAACACTTTAATATGTTTGACTGCAGTACCACGTAGGCTATTTTGACTCATGAGATACTGCGTTTCTCTCCTAATGCATGAATTGTGTTGCAATAATAAAATGAAAAAAGCCTGACATAATTTTAGAAATCATTACAGCAAACACAAGTGGCTCCAAGGGACTGACTGCAGGAAGTCTGCAGTGGTTTGACTACTGCAAACACACAACCTCCACTTCATGGGTGACTGCACCAGCAGAAGCACCAAGCTATTACTATTACAAAGAGTGAGGATGAAAACAGCACGAATCACCTGCTATTGCACCCATGGGTAATGAAAGCTGGGCAACACTTGACAACAAATTACCAATGGCTCACGTTTCACTCTTGTTTCTCTGTCCTAGTGTCTGTGAATGTGCTTTAAAATTTTACCATCACATACTCACATCATCAACTGCATATGCCACTTCTTCTGAAAAGCTTCTTTGCCTGTAAAGAAATAAAAAAGCCAGTAAGGAAAAAATCAGCACCTTTCAAGCTAAGTATTATGTTTAGGTAAGGAAAGTCAATGCTCAAAATGTCTGTGAGCTACACACTGCTCCGAAGTACATGCTAACACCACAGTTCATTGTGAATAAAAAAACAAATTAAAGTGCAACCAGGCAAAATAATCTGCTTATAAAAAGAAATGTAGAACAAACCCAATTAAGACTAAATCACATGCAAGCCATGCTTTTATTTTGAGATTGTAATGTGAGCTTGTAACAAGTGGCTTTCACTTCAGAACATTAAGGTGAAAACACCCTCTTTTTAGGTATTTGTCCCTGTTTTTGCATGTATTACTAGCCCCAGAGCTGACTGGGATTGCTGAGGTGTATAAATGCATTCATGTGTGTAAGTGTTTTGAGAATTAGTCCTTAGTTTTACAACTTAGTTTTAGTTAAATTACTTTTTGATATATTAAGAAGAATTAGTCTTAATGATTGTTTGTTTGGCCTAGTCCATCCTGTTTGACACTGCATTCAGTGTCTGACTGCACTATTCCATACACCAGTACAAACAGTGAGCAGATTCCTTCCCAGCTATAGCAAGCACAGGTCAATGCAAGTTTTCCCTTCAGGTTCCTTGAAATTTTTGTTTACTCTTTTTGATGTTCTTTTAATTAAAACAATACTATACTTTTGTTAAGATTTTCCAAAAATCAGTAAACTTTAATACACTGAACGTATTCTTTCAGAATTACCAGCCAGCAAAAGTAAAATATAAACCCAAATCAGTTATTTATTGATAGAGCAAATGATGGTGTTACTGGATTCTAGCCACCCACCTAAATTTGCCCTTTTTTCTTTCTCTCTGTTTCAGTCCCTTCCCTCTTTCATGTTGGTCATCTGTGGGGAACTCAGCTTGTTATAGCACATACTTGCATCTAATCCCTCTTCTGCTTTTGAATCTTGGAATGTTTTGACACTTCAGTAAGTGTATCATGAATTAGGGATGCAGAGCCAAATTACACTGAAATAGAATTACCAGTGTTTGTACAGAGAGAAAACCTGCTCTACAGCATAACAAAACAACTGTAATGTTGAGTGTGCTTCTTTACCCATGTCTTCTGACAGTTATTCCATTATCATATCCCAGAATTTGTACAGGATTGTGAATATACTCTAAACTGATTGCAGCTGTGCTACTTCTGCAAAGCCAGGGGTAATCCTGGCTTGGCAGAATGGCTGTGGCTTTCTATGAAGATGGACATACTTTTAGACAAGGGGATGAGATTGGCTAAAGCCAATTCAGTAGGAGTAAGAAAAGAAAAATGTAGTTAATTAGTTTTTATGATATCATCATCATCTTCCTACATGCCTAAAACCAGAAAAACCAATAAGACAGTTGTTCTCACATACATATAATTATTGTTTTCTCTGTATATTAATTACAAGTCAGCTAAGATCTAACACAGCCAAAATAAATTACCTATCTTGTGATACCAAATGCCCAGTAGCAGTATCAAAAGGTAGCAAAGGTCGGATCCTGCAGTGGACTCTGATATTTCCTCTCAGTTCCTAGGAAGAGAATATTAAGGTGTATTTAACACAAACTGCTGGCAAGGGTAAATACACTGGAATTTGTGAAGCAGACAGGAACATGTTAAGGAAAGCAGGTGTTTACAACATCACAGGTTTAGTCTCTATGGAGAGAAAAATAGCATCAATACCATTTGCCTTGAGAAGTCAGGAAAAAACACTTGAGGAATTATAGGCTCTTCAGAACTCTGGAATGGTGTAGTCCTCTTCAGTCTATGTGGCAAAAACCCCCCCAACAACAAACAAGAAAAGGGCTTTCAATCCGAGTCATTTTCCTTTCTTCAGTCTCCGTTTTATTTGAGCTTCTTCTATTAACTTAACATGCAAGATTATACACTCCATTTCTCTCCCATCAGCCCTGAGGAAGATGTAGAATATAAAACATTTTGTACCTTTTCCTCTCTAGTGTGTGTTCTTACATGACTAAAAAGCTAGTAACTAATTTTTCTCTGCAGGTTATTTCAGACTTCAGTTTATCTGACTTGGTGTTTTTCCTTCCTTTTTGTTGATGATCAGTCCTTCTCATTTTATGTCAGTGAAAACAGCTTGCCTGAAATGGCTAGTGATCACTGGCATTAACTCCCTGCTGCCTCACTTAATAGCCTTTCTGTAAACTGCAACCCAAGGCAGAGTTTGGAAAGTAAGTACTTTTTAACAGAGATTCATCTTCCCAGAAAGAAGAACTTGAAAGAATTTTGTTTGGGAGTGGCTTGTGTTTATAAAAATCAGGTCCTGAATCAGGCAACCCAAAAATAGACATTTGTGAGGTAGGGAGGAAGAGTAAAGTTAAAGGGCAAAAAGAAAAATGCTAATTCCAAATGAACCATCACTAACTGCACAGCAGGAAACAGCTATGGCAGAGCAGGATACAGAGAGGCATACCTGGAAAAATTACACATGATGATTTTGTTATTTCAAGTTGATCATTTTATGAATTCTGAAACAATTTCAGAAGCTGCAAATTTAGAGAAGAGGATGAAGAAACTCAAGTTTTGTCCACTTTCAAAATGGATGACACTCCTTAAGGCAAAATGTTGCATGAGTGCATTTGGAAGATGCTTGTGTAAAAAGAATAGGGGTGGGATTTACTGAAAGACAAATGGGCCTCAGCAAAGAAATGTATCATATCTAAGACAGCTGGGGCAGGTGATATATTAATTTAAAGTATATTCATTAGTTTTATTGGTGAGGAAATGGTGAGCATAACGAAATAAGAAAATAATCTGTCACTAAATATACTTACAACTAAGCTGTTATGTAGAGCTCTCCTCTTTTGCTTTTCTTTCTCATATCTCTCTGTCAGCTCTTGTAGAGACTGCTCAAGATCAAAAGCTTTTATCTGAAACACTAGAAGAAAGCAGTTTCAAAGAACTGAACTCTCCTACTTCACAAAATAAATGTTCCAGTAGCACCTCATGAAATACGAGCATAAACCTTTTTAACTTCTACCAAACTTTAATTAGGAGGGTTAGTTTCTGATTTACTAGACACCTGAAAAATCCCATCATACTTCTTGCTGTGTGAAATTACAGATAATTGCCACAGGTATACATGTGAAATCTTGAAAAACAATCAAAAATACAAAATATTTAAAGGCAGTTCAAATGTGTTGATTTAGTTAATGTTATGTGTCAGTGAAGCCTGAAACCTAAACTTGAAGCAACCTGCTTCTAAATGGGGCTGTCACTTGCAAGGCTCATGACATATTTGCAGATTATTAGACTCAGCTAACTTTACACGAAGCTAACTTTACACAAAGTTAACCTATCATTTATCCTCATCTACAGTGCTACTAATCCTGCAAAACAGCTATAAGGATCCCCTTTGAGATAGGTGCACTCACTTCATGGGTACGATTTCATTAAAAAGATTGATCTTTTGAACCCCAGGGAGTCTGCTTCATAAAACCAAGGAGAGCAATATGGTCATTACAAAATCCTTCTGACTTCACAAATGGTTCTATTTCATTACAATTACATGAACACTGAGCAGGCCTAAAATGAAAACTCAGCCCAGAAGGCACATAATGTGACTGTAAACCTGCGTAAAAAGCAAGCTTTTAAGAACACCAGCCAGATATCAGTTCCTCCAACAACTAATTAGAGAGCAGTTTGAAGATGTAGAGTATCACTCAAAACCATAGGCTGAGAGCTGAGTTAGCAGGATGGCCACCAATCTCAGTATGCATCTTTCAAAGAAAGGAACAGACTTAAAATCTCAGCATGTCACAGCTATGATTTATGGTCTCTGGTGTAACTAAAAATCTGATAAATTCAAGGGACATTTGTCTATATTTGAGATTTTGCAGACCTTATTTTTGTAATATACATGCTGTCAGTGGTTGGAGAATCAAAATCTAGGAGTTTCACTGAGAAAATTCACTAAGAAAAATGTGAAGTAATACCAGTATGTCTTTGTTTGGAGAATCACATCTGAATATGCTACAGTAAACTGACAAAGTGATTTGTACAGTCACTGACCCCTAATCATACAGTATTTTTCAAAATAGGAGGCTGGAAACCATTGATTAAGTAATCTCCATTATATGCATCTTCACTTACAAATTTGTGTACACACACTTCGAGGTCTCTTGAATAAGCAGTAAAGCAACAGGTGCTAAGGGTACTCTGCCATTCTTGAGTCTTGAAAGAAAAAACCAAAACCTTCTCTGTTTCAGTGCTTAAATGGTCTCAATGAGGACTCTGAGAAGCCCACTGGACATTGTACATCCAGTTTCAGACAACTTAAGCCCTAATCAATCAATATTTTTTTTTTTTTAACGAGCCCTCCTATGTTGAAGATAACTATGAAAACAGAAATCAGCCTTGGAGCTTCCTAATTTGACATCGGGACTTTTAAGCAGAGAGGTGAAGGCAAGCAATCGGCAGAGAATGAGTCAGGTTGCTGCATTTAGCAGATGGCACATTGATATTTGTAAGAGTGAACCATTAGCTTTAATGTCCATCTTCTGTAAAGCTCTACATGCAGCACAGAAAAATTTCTTTAACAGAAGCTCTACAAAACAGATTTTCTAATGCACTGAGTATTTCTGAACTTTCAAATTTCTCTGAAAGTGGAGTTATATAAAGACTTAATATTTTCCGAGTTTTCTGCTTGGCATCAGCTGCAAGCTATTCAGAAGTTGTATTTTGGTCCATAACCTAGAGGCAGCCACTGGGTTCATCTGTTTTTAATACTAATAACTTGCTCTTCATTATTCAAGAGTAGTCACTACATGCCTGCAGCCATTATAGACATCTCTTTCCCCCACACTTTGCTCATCTCATTGAACTATATGGAAACTTTCTGGGAGCTGGGAATGATGATATTTTTGTTTAAGCATCACTGAGCACAGTTAGACTCTTCATCAATAATTAGATTAAAAGTTGTAGAAGAGTGATGGCTTGCAAACATGTTCAGAATCATTATATTTCTTTAACTGACAGTCCTGATTAAGGAGCTTTTCTTCCCCTCCCATTGAGTCCTGCACCAAACGTTCTGCTGTGCTCACACAACTGCTTCCAGAGCCAGCTGAACCTCTGTCCTGCACTAGCTCTCTGATCTGTGTGTGGTCACATGAACAGTTACATCAGCTTAATGGAAAATCTAGTGAGCGGATTTTGATCTGCAAGAAAAAAATTCTCTATGATACACTGAAATATTAAAAACCCAGTCTGTTCTAATTTCAGACAGTATTTTCAGGAATCTCTGAAATCGCCAGAGTCCTTTTTTGGTACAATCAAAAGCAGACAAATTTCAGCTAAAGCAACACATTCTTTCTTCAGCTATTCTAAAATAGCCAAGATAACAAGCCTGAGAAGTTCAGATTTAACATGTTACAGCTGAGGCAGCTCAGCAGCAGTCTAGTAGCAGCTGCAATCAACACAACAGCTAAATCCAAATTATCAGTCATAACCTCTGCAGATTTATTTGTACTCTAATACTTCAGAACTCCTTGCTTATCTAATGTCAAACAAAAAAACAAGTGCTACAATTTCAGTGACTCATTTCTCAAAAATCAAACTCGACCTTTTAACATTAGTAACATTTAACAATGACATTGTTGGTGTTACATGTTTGAAATAGAAGTGCAATGAGCCTTACTTTGCACTGCTTCATTTTGCAGCTGTATCCCTTGGACTGCTGTCAAAACTTGGTAAAGATAAGTCTTGCTTTGACGCTGAAAGTCTTTTGAAAGTTCAAGAGCAAATGAATGGAGATTCTTCATGTCGCACTTAAGCCTCTTCTCAGCAAGAACAAAAAATACATTATTAAGACACAACAGCAGCAGTTAAGGAAGAATCAACATAACACCACCACAGATAATTATGGTGAGATGTCAGCACCAGGAATAACCCTCTAGTTGGTAAAGGAAAGTCTTCAATATATCTTCAAGCATGTTTAGAGAAGGATCCTGCAAGACACTTAGCAATGGTATTTCCTAAAAACTTCAGCAAGGCTTTATGAATCCTTACCATGTTGCAGTGCATGCTTCAACCATAACAGAGCTTCAGTCATAACAAAGACTCTTTCTTATTTCACCATACAAAAATAAGTGCGTGTGAGCACGCGCGTGTTCTGTCCACTTATAAGACATATCCAGAATTACCAATGAAAAATTGTGATCCATATATCCATTACAGCATTCAATTTCCACACTTTGATCGGGAGGTATTTGCTAAGCTTCACCCTAAATCCTTTCTTAAATAAGCCAGTTTGAGGCCTTTCATGAGAATAGCCATATTCTGTGACATTTTATTTTTCCAGTGGGGGTACAGACCTTGTATTAATAGACTAGTTTCAATAATAAAACATAATCTAAAAGGAGAAAAATCACTGCATTTCTTACTCTCAAAAGCCACAAAATAGAACTGGGAAGAAGTTTTAGGATTTTGTTTTGTTTTATTTTACTACGGGTATGGGATTACCATTAATCTAGACTTTTATTTGGAGAGCTTTGCTTTCTCACCTAACAATTATTGATCTATGATAGCAAATCATCTCAGTTCACTGTTGTTGCATCACAAGCAGTTCTGATGCTCTAGCTTACCTAAAATGCAAAACATCACCACAATATTTATTGAGCAGAACAACTGTAATTAGAACAGAACAGTTCAGTTGGAAGGGAACTACAACAATCATCTAGTCCAACTATGCTACAATTACACAACATCCGTCTGCCTGTTAAGAATCAGCTTTCTTTCCCTAGGTACTTTTCAGTTATTTCACAAAGGCATTCAGGGCTGCCTTGAGAAAATCTGTCATTTGTCAGTGTCCCTAAAAGGAATTCACTATTCTATGGGGTAACTTAAGGAATAAGTACTTCAAAAAAGGAAAATAATATGGCACTGGCATAACAGCACCAGTGTGTTTCATGCAAAACTGAGACAAGCTGAGTGAGCACAGAGCAAACTACTCCCTCTGGTGAGGTCTGCCAAAGCAAAACTCAGAGTGAAATCAATGGAGCTCTCCAGTGCTTTTACAAAGGATCTGGTTAAAGTATATCACAATTACTGTTTGTTAAGGGATGTCCATATGATAGTCAAATCAGGGATTGCAAGGTTTTGATTACACAAATATCTAGCTCAGATATTGGGAGCACCTATACAAAGATGCTGCAGCTCAGAAGCAGCCACTTCTACCAGCTTCTCAGGTGACCTTGCAAACTACTGCAGCAAAACCACTACAAATTTTAAGCTAACTCAGGCATGGCTCAATGCAAGCACTGCTGTGAACACAGTAGAACCATAGATTATGTTCATATCTGACCATTTCCTGGGTTTTACTATATTTGACAAACACACAAATGTTCACGACATAGATCATGCCTACATTATTACTAAATGTGTTATTAAATGTCTTTACCTTTATTGCTCCATACAACTGGATTACAACAGAACTCCTCTGAAATTTCTGCTGCTGGCTATGAGCAGAGTAGAGCTGCAATACTTCATTAGTGCTTCTTCTAGCCAACCCTTGATACTGTTTAAATAAAAAAACACCCAAATCAGCTAATAGTCACTTTAAAGAGCTCATGTTTTCTGTTGCATTCTGTCCCCTTTGTCCATGTAAATATTTTTAATTCCACTACCTGATCACATATGATGTTGTAAATATGTAATTTCTTTGCTTTTACCTTTTTCTGAGTTACGTGAAGGATCACCTTGACGCAATTGGCTAACATCACAACATTCTATTTCCTTAGGGTGGTAAACCTCAGCAGCAGATTACTAACATGCATTTGCAGTACCTAAGACTTCTTACTTATGGTTGAGGTGGATCTAAATGGTTAAAACTCTACCTCCACTTAAGGGAAACAACTGGTTACACAGCTGGTTTAAATGTCTTCTGGTAACTACATTCAGCGCAGGAAGGTCTCTGAAAGGACACCAAATAGAACAAGGACACACATAAACACCTTTTAGCTGCTGAAGTCCTGAAGAAGGTGGTAATACACAGCCCTCAACTTAGTGTTTGTTGATCTAGCTTTCTGCTAACACTAATTCCATTACATTCTGTAGAGTTGCAGTGGTGCAAAATGGTAGCAATAAAGCACTAAACTGTGCCTTCAGTGACCAAAACAACCAAAGCAACTTTTAAAGGATGTGGAGAAAAATACTTTCTAATAATCTAAGATTATTTACTATGCAAAAGCAATTCTTACAGCCAATCTTTTTAAGATGTTAAAATGGAAAAAAAGAAAAAGAAATAGTGCAACTTTAAACACCAAAGGGTGAGAAGACAAAAAAGGTCTCTGTAGAGTATTTGTGAAATTCTGTAATATGACAGAATCTATATTATATGACAAACTGCATTTTCATCATTTACTGACAGCCCTTGCGCTTAAAATGAGCTGCAACTTCCTCACCTACTTTCCCCAGCCACCTGTTGACATCTATCCTTAACTAGTACTAATAGTCTCTTTCTTTATCTTTGGAATGCCCTTGTCTCTAGCACAGCCTTATTTCCTATTTTATTCAGATCATAAATTCTATGTCTGCATTTCCCTGATATTTAAATTACTAAAGCATAGAAGAGTACAACATAAAAGTGCTAAATCTACTTACACCATCTGATAATGGTAGGTAAAAAGTAAACATTTAATTGCAGTTTAACTACAGATGATACCTGTAAAACCATCAATACAACATCGTGGAGCTGTTAAAATAAAGCCAGATTATCATTACCAAGAAAAGTACTTCACTTATCTAAACCAACCTTTTCATGCGGCTTTTTTCACCTTCACAAAGCACACATTTTCTATTTAAAAGTGCAAATGGAGGCTCTACACTACTACACACCTTAGCACTAACATAATGAATTGTTTTGTGGAGAAGAAATAGCAGAAAAAGATTATTAAAAAAAAAACCACAACAAAACACCAAAAAAAAAACCGCCCCCCAAAAAAAACCCAAACCCAACAAACTCCTCTATTTTATTTTTGTTTGGTTTGTTTTCTTACAGGCTTTAAGTTCCCAGACACTGAGAGTGATTCTATAGTGTTCACATGATCTTTTCCTTTGAGGATTTTCAGGAATCCAGTTACTCAGAAACAGTATTTACAAATATACTTGACAAAAATGCATACAAGTAGCACACCAGAATTAGTAGGTCTAATCACATGTGAAAAGCATGTATGTAAGCAATTGCAGTACTCTAGTCTTACTGTTAAATAAGCTTAAGCTAGTTAAAACTTGCTTTTAACATCTAATACATTTTCCACCATCTGCACAGGGTCCCCCTGACCCCACGTTTTGCTCAACATGAACAAAAAAAGTGGAATGGTTGATTCTACTGTCATTGCAGTTAACCTCTCATCACTTCCACTATAAAGTTTATCTTTATGGCAAATGCTGCCTTGGTTTTGAGGTTTTCTCCATTAAAATAGTTTCAGCATTCATCAGACTTGTTCCAAGGCCAGAACTTGCAAATCTGTGCTCGTGCATAAGAGGCAAAAAAACCCTACTATAAAACCTTTTATAGTCAGCTTTGTTATAAACAGAAGTGAAACTGAACTCCTTAATAGCATTCTCCAAAGTAAAACATCAGTTCTGCAACTGGATCCTTTCTGGCAGACTTGGTTTTATGTATGGAAGGCTGCAGGATCAGGACCAGAAAGATCAGGAAGGCTGCAGGATCAGGGCCTCAAGGACTGCTAACAACAGCAGGGGGCATGCAGGTAGACAAACACATTTCCAAATAGGCAAAAGCAAATCTACAAAGAAAGAATCTGAGTTCTTATATTCAGTAACAACCCTTACAGTATGCTGTCAAGATTAAAATATACTGGTCAGCAGAAAACAGTGGCAGGGCTGATATCTGTGATGGTCTTAAGGATACAAGGAAGGGAAGGTCTACAGCAAGAGGTAACATTTTTATTAGCCTGATACAACCCACAGGCAAACATTTACACTACAACTCCTAATTTATAGCTATCATCAGAAGTTTGTCTTCACAGCTCCCTAACTCCCTTCAGCCAAAATGAATACAATTAGCTTATACAAGTTAAGAATAAGACCTCTGTTAACCCCGGTCGCTGTGACGGAACTTGTTACAGCTCAATCGTTCAGGCAGCTTCACCAGCAGATCTGAAGGGTCAGTGATTTATAGCTGAGGGCAAGAGCTGGTTTTATTTTGGCCAGCATAACTGATGAAATACTGGGAGATACGGTGCAACACTGCACAACCTTAAATTCATCTATTTAAAATTAGTGTTCTTTTTAATAGAGACTCTTCCATAGAGGTAGAACTATTTCACAGATGTGACTTTAGCTCATGCTTCCACATTGCTGGGGCAAATTAACCAAGAAGTGAAAATCTATTTAATAACCACCTGATTAGGAACATCAGCACAAGGCTAACTGCAGAGTATTTCCATGGATCATTTGACACTGTTCCTGAGTGAGGGTGGTAACACTGGCACGCTCTTCATGTGTCTGTAGGTGCTCGTATCTTTCAGCACATTTTTCAATAAGCTGAAACAGTGCTGGAAAACAAAACCTTGGAGAACAAGGTTTCATTATCTAACATTCATATAACTTCTTCCTACATCTAATGCCCCTTACTGATGAGAAAAAAAAAAAATATTTCTTGTGCTTGTGAGAATAAAATTTTAAAAAATAAAAATCAGCTGACATATTTAAGGTTTTTGGTAAATATTATAAAGCAGAACAAAAATAATAGCAATATTTTCTCAGAATAAATGCCGGTATTCTTCTGCACACCTAGCAAAACTCATTTCAGATGTACCATCTGCTTCCAGTCAGGCTTTGAAAAACGTTAAATCCACTTTTATCCACAGGTGTTAACAAACCCACAGGGAAGGCAAATGGCTTTCCTGAGGTCACCCAACCATCTAACGTTTCAGCCCAGATTAGAAACTCTTGGCCAACAGTCCGTATCACAACTAATACTCACAGCTGGCTCTACTCCAGCAGCACGGATCAATACTCAAAATTCTCCAGATCTCAGAAATCCTACCTTTGAAGACCCCAAACATTATCACAGGCTGTTCCTTGTTTCAGTAATGGTCTAGGAACAACATGTTTCTGTAGAATGAGATAAGGAAATGAGGGCATCCAGTTGTTGCTTTGTGCTCTGTAACTGACTTCTGCAACAGTACCTTGTAGTTTTTACACAAGTGTAACACCAGTGCTATGAAAACATGCAAAAGGGCATCTCTGGTAAGTCTAGTTACAACAAAACGTCTTCTCTGCACTCTTAAGAACAGTCCTTTTGAAAGCATGATCCTAATTATGTCTAAAAAGTATTCCTTCAAAATCTACCTTTGACTCACATACATTTTCCTGCAAGCAGAAAGCAGTATTCTGTATTTAATGCTAGCAAAGCCATTCCCTCAGTTCACCTTTATAGATTTAAACCAACAGTAATTATTGAAATGCATGCCAGCTTCTAGTTAATGAGTCTATTGTTACTGCTACCATTTATATGTAAACAAACCAAAACAAAGAAAAGCTGAGCCTTGATCCCTTCACAGATTTCCCCAACAGGTGAAGAGTTCAAACCTTGAAAACAGGGAGGCAGAATTCAGTGTATTTTTTATCTTCATAAGAATTCTTCCTGGAAAAACAAACAATAATTACCTCTGCAAGTTTTAGGTGGAGAGCAGCATTTTCAGTTTCCAGGACAACTATTCTTTCTTCTTTGGCCTAAGGAAGAAAACCCACCCAACACCAGAAAGTAAAAATGAAGTAACTATGAGTTTGATGGATGTTATTATGATAGTTTTTATTACTGTATGGCTCCATTTCTCAGAAGGTTTCTCAGCCTTCTGAAATGACAGGACTACCTACCCCCAGGGTTCTCAGCACAGTAATATTTGTCTATAAGCACATAAAAGTCAGGATAAACTCTTTAACACCTCTTTATTTCCTGTACTCTGTCATTTTGGCTGCTTGCACAGAAATGCATACATACAAGGTTTTAAATGCTTTTGCTTTATAAAACCATCTCCTGGCATTTTTCAGATGTATGGCCTTTAGAGAAATTCTAGTCATAGAAAAGGAGGTTGGAAGGGGTCCCGAGGATCCTCTGGTACAACCTTCCTAGGCAAAGCATGACTTAGACCCCATGTCCCAACAGCCTGTCCAGCTCAGAACATTCTACTTTGTTTATGAACAACACAGATGTCCCTTTCCAAGGCTGCGCTGTTGGAGATCTCCAGCAGTGTGGCGGCAAGCCTATTGCTCAGTGCAGGTGCTGTCTCACACAGGCATGCCCGCTCTGCCGAGGGGGGCTCCTCAACTCCTCACAGCTCTGAAGCCCCGTTTCCCGCCCAGCCCGAGCTGAAGCAGTCTCTCCCATGCCACATCCCTACAGGCTGCTGCTCTGAACATTCTCGCCCGAATGTTGACCCTAGAATAGACGTGATAACAAGAGGGGCCGGACGGGCCTCGCCACCCCGCCCAGCGGCCCAAGGCGCCTCCAGAGCCCGCCCCAGCGCCCGCCCCTCGCCTCCCCTCCCGCCGCCGCGGCGCGGGGCTCACTCGCAGCCGCTGTTCCAGCTGCC
>JANRGW010011069.1:0-40212 GCA_024733675.1 Psilopsiagon aymara | reverse complement strand
CTGCGTGGAGACCTCATAGCAGCCTTCCAGTGTCTGAAGGGGGCCTATAGGGATGCTGGGGAGGGACTCTTCGTTAGTGACTGTAGCGATAGGACAAGGAGTAACGGGTTCAAACTTAAACAGGGGAAGTTTAGATTGGATATGAGGAAGAAATTCTTTACTATGCGTGTGGTGAGGCACTGGAATGGGTTGTCCATGGAAGTTGTGAACTCTCAAGGCCAGGTTGGACAGAGCCTTGGATGACATGGTTTAGTGTGAGGTGTCCCTGTCCATGGCAGGGGGGTTGGAACTGTATGGTCTTAATGTCCTTTCCAACCCTAACTATTCTATGATTCTTTGATTCTATATATAACTAAGACTAAAGAAGATATTTTTCACTGGTTATTCATTGGAGAGCTGATTAGTGAGACCTTGAAACCTAATATCCCCAACAAATGGTTCATAGCACTTCATGAAACCTGTTTTGTAGCAGGCAATAAAAATTAGAGGTGATTTGAGAGCAAGCCGCTGCAATATTTTTGGAGGGATCAGTAGGGCTCAAACAAGTAGTGGAGATTATATCAGATCACAATTTCTGCAGATCAGCTAGGCTGTGGTAACTGATGGTCAGTGATTACCTCTGAGGATCAAAGATGGGTCAAAATCAGGCTCCATTCCTGGCCACTGCTGGGGCACGGTCATGCGCCTTCACTTTCATGAGCACTAGCACTTGCATGGCCAGGTCTTCAGTCTGCTTGTGTGCACCCATCATCCCCTGGAGTAGTGGAAGGGACTAGAAGTTGCCTCAGACCAGACATGTCTGCATCCTTGGGGTGAAAGAGCACATGAGGACTTAGTTCATCCCCAAAGCTGCAGCAAGGAGCTTGCTTTGCTGTGATGTTCAGGTTGGGCTCTGAACTTTCTTTTGTAGCTGGATTGTCAGATTTTGAGCTTCTGCTTTCTCACTACCTTCATGACAGTGATGTTTTGTAGCACTTCCAAGAAAAATAAAATAAATAAAGAAAATTTGTATCCCCATGCCAGATGAAGTTTGCTTCTAGTCTAGTGACTTGTGAAA
Organism: Psilopsiagon aymara; assembly: GCA_024733675.1. Classification (NCBI taxonomy): domain Eukaryota; kingdom Metazoa; phylum Chordata; class Aves; order Psittaciformes; family Psittacidae; genus Psilopsiagon; species Psilopsiagon aymara. The sequence goes on along the minus strand of JANRGW010011069.1, from coordinate 39,155 downwards.
TAATTCTGAAGTTTGCTGAAGATGCCTGTGGTGTTTAGAAACCATTTCTTCTATAGTGATGACCTTGGTTTCTAAATGCCCATTTGAGGAGGTTGAAAATCCTGTCTTCAGTCTCTCCAGCGACTGCTGTGGTTCAGACTGGTGGGGCTTCTCAGGCGTGAGAAATGTTTGGAACAGGATGGTTTTTGGTTTCAACATCCAGTAATGATGGTTGGGAAGAGAGGATGGAAGAGGGAAGTGGAGCAGGAGGACAGCTGGGGAGCTGGTGTTTGGTGTGTGCTGGTACTTGTTTGCTGTAGGAAGAAAGCAAAACCCTTCTCTGAGAGCATGTTTCTTCTCTTGATTCACTGTGTGCTGGTTGAATAAGGCAGCCTCATTGAATTTCTATCTGCTCTTTTAAATAAATCTCTGCTCTCCAAAGCCTTTACACCATTAAATAGAAAGATTAGTATTGCAGCTCACACTCCCAAGGTTTTTAAAGCAGTGACTGAATAGTGCCTGCTCACTTGATCTTCATTAAGGTGCATTGCAATGATTTTGCCTGAATGTACTGTGGCTGCTTTGGGCTCAAACTATCCCCTATTTGGGAATCCTGAGTCCCTGCGTTGAAGTCAGAGGGTGGCTGGCAGCTTGGGAAAGGAATTTGCGATCCTGCAACTCCTGCCTAGGGGCTGGTGAGGGTCCATGGAGGGTCTTGGTATCCTAATGAGCTGTGGCTACATGGGTAACGAGACTAAAACTAAACCTTGCACATGTCCTTCTGTCTTAGAATTATAAACTGCAACACAATGTATCCGAGCAACCTTATTTTTGGCATTTTCTTTTCCTCTTCCTCTCCAAGTGTTGTACTTCTGCTTCAGAAGCTGGTCTGCTTTATTTTTATCCTTCTCATATGACAGTCCAGAAAGCTCGTTTACAACCCCCACCCCTTTTTTATGAAATAAAATCAGTTTTTAATGAAAGATGAGCAGTTTTGAGATGAAATTGTACAAATATAGTGTCGCAGTGCAGGAGGAGTCAGGAGCAACCTGCCTGTCCCCAAGAGGACTTGGCAGGGCTGCAAGCCTGGAAACCCCAGGGACGAATAGCTGAGATGGGTGACACAAGGGCTTAATTTTTTATACATTTTTTTACTATTATTACCTGGTGTATCAAGACTGTTTGTAGAAAAGTAATAGAAAATATCTCTTGGCAGATTATGATCTTAAGAAATCCTATTTTAATTCTGCTTTTTTCCTTATTGGATTCCCGTTATGGTTTGCACTTGCATGCTTTTTGTAGAAGCTGTGAGAAATTTCTTTTAGTGTGCTTTGTCAGTGGAAAAAGAGAGTCCATAAAATAGCTGTTCCTTGTGGGAAAGCTTGCAGTGGCAATTCATGTGAGGTGTTGCTCCTCACAACAGGCAACACCTCCTGTTCTGGCTTGCCTCCTGTGATGCACATTGAGCTTTTTCCATCGATGAGGACTGGCAGGATGAGGATGTGTGATCATCAGCCTTGTCTGCAAGAACAGTATTGAGCACCCAGACTCTTCAGCTTCTCGAAGCTGAAGGCAGGAAAAAGGGCAAAAGAGAAGGAAATATTCCTTAGTATACTTCTGTGGCACTTTCAGATCTGTACAGGTGTTTTAATCTTATTTTCTAGTGAATATGTCTCTTTAAAATACTAGGTTTTCCCAGTGGATGAAAATTCCAATTTTTACTAACTCTGCTGTATTTTTAGGGATTTCTGAGGATGGGCATCTGGCTTCACTTTTCTGAGAAAAGCACTGGGACATGTAAATAATTCAAGAGAGAAATTATATGCACTCAGCAACCAGATGTCAAAAAAATGAAAGAAGCTTAAAATCTAGGCCTCCAAAGTCACTTCCATGTATTTCCCTTTTAAAGAATGCATTTTTAATCAGCTTTTAGAAACAAAGTGCCATGCTGACATATACATACTTGCACAGTGTTTCATCATGGGACAGAACAAAGAAAGTGAAACCAAAGTTACAAACTATTGTGCTGTAATATGTGAAATAGAGGCTATGATACTGGGTTGGTTCACCTGATGAAGCCCAGAGTTACAAGTCTGTTATGTTGCTGCTTTCCAGATGATATTAAAATAATTAAATGAGTTTCTATGCTTTGTAACAACGGAAGTTCAAACAAGAGCTCTTCTGACTCTGGTAAAAATAAAAATAGAAAAGGGAATTAAAGAGGCATTCCCTTTTCCAGGTAATAAGAGCACTGTTCTAATTGCAATTTGCAATTCTGGTTTCTCATTTGTCTTTTGTGGTCTCATTCTGTGTGTTTTCCTATGTAATCACTTCAGTGATTCACCAAACATAGGTGAAGTTTGGGTTCTTTGTGGTGTTGTCTCTGCCCCTTTCCATGCAGTACAGCTGCAGAGTGTCTCCTGCCCTGGATATCGTCTAAGTTGTCAGCCAAAATAGGAAGTAGTGCAGTAATCTGGAGGGAGTCTTATGTATATTAGTAGTATTAATGGAAGAAAAGTAGGTGAAGACAGACAGAAGAGGACCTTGCCCTCTTAAATTTGGCTTTGGGGGATCAACCCAGCTCATTTTGAGTTTACTGATAAAGCTGCTGTTGCCACATGGTTCCTTGGTACCACCATGTCATTAATTTGGGTTTGAGGTATTACAGTCCTGCTTTAGCACCAGGGTGGAGCTATGATGCAGACTGATCTCCTATGGCTACAGTTTTCCTTGGGGTGCCTGGGAGAGCAGGGACAGTGTGGAATCCCCACTCTGCCTTTGCTCCTGGGGGAAATCCTTCCCTATGTTAGGATTTCCACTGGGATTTGAGCCAGTTTGGGAATATCTTTGAAGGTGATAGAATAATCCAGGGAGGACAGAGGTTGCTGTTTCCATCTGCACCTTCAAGGGTGGACCAGGTTTAGTGCAGGAAATAGTCTTCTGCCATCCACCCTATCAACACGCAGATGATTGTTTGTCTCACTTGTCCTCCTTTCTTTGCTTTGGATGAGTGATAGTTAAGGTTTTATGTGGTCTTTTTAAAGTTGTGTGTGACAGCCTGCTTCTTCTTTCTTTACCCACTGCGCACAAACAGACCACACTGGGAAGTCTTTGAGAAGAGCTTCTATTTCATCAGGTCCATGCTCACACATTGCCACAACAGGAGAACCCGGGATAAGCAAAGCTGAGAAGGGTGTACCTATGCTGTCTTGTCCTGGGAAGAACAATGCTATGTCATGCTCTGGCTTTCCTGGCTGCTGGGTTTTCAGTGCTTGCTGGCAACTCCTCATGAGCTTGGGAAGAGTGGCTCTTGCTGCAGTTTCAGAGTATTTCCTTCTCTTTGTTGTTTTTCTTCTTCATGCTGGATCTTCCATGCCTGGGAGATTGCTCATAATGAAACATATTCACCACAACACTAAAACTGATTTTTGTTTTTGCTTGGATACATAGTGCAGTGGTATGGCTATCAAATGCCTCTCTTTGGCAGCATCTTAGTATCTTGCTAGGGATGCTGTGGTAACACTGAAGCTGAAAGTGTTTAAGAGAAGTGTTTGCAAATATGAAGAGGTGGGTTGGATTTTCTTGGGCTGAAATACATGTTAAGTATTAAATACATATCATACAGTCTTTGGGAATAGTCTGGTGACAACACAAAGATATTTTATCTGTGATCCCAAGCGTATTTCTAAGCACATGGTGAAACTGAAGCATTGCAAGTCTGTTGCTATAAGCAATATTGCATAGCTGCTTAAGCGTTTGAAGGATTATTTACTTTAGTTTTCAATATCTGGATTTTCGCCTATGCTGTTCCTGCTTTCTTCTTTAAAAATACCCAAACTGTACACTTAATTTATAGTATAGAGTCCAACATTGCAGAAACACTTTTTTTGTTTTAGAAAGTGTGTTTTATCTAAACAAGTCTGACTTCGAAACTTGAGCTTAATGGCAGAAGGTTTGGGGGCAACACAGGGTGTGTGGTGGCTCTGTTTTGTGTCTTTTAGTAGTTATATCCTGTTACAGAGAATGATTATGATGAGAGCTTACATTGGGGAGTTGGCTTGTTGCATGTTTTTAAGTCTTTGGCATGTCTCTGAAAGCCTGCCTGGCTTCTTTTAAGTATTATCTGCTGTTGCACACATCTGAACAGTATAATACACGAGAGTGCATATGGTGCTTCTGTACGTCCAGTGTATGTTTATTATACCGGTAGTGTATGGGATGGTAAAGATTATTATGTGTGTTTGCTCTAAATGGACACTTTCTTTTGTTCTTTCAGCCCAATAAGAACATTTGCTCAGAAACTTGAATATTTAAAATTCCCGAAGGCAAGACTTTACTTTCCAGGCTCTGCTCATTGTCTTAGCAGAGATGATGATTGCATAAAAGCATGTGGTTAGGTAAAGCATTGAATCATTATTTATAGACCATAACATTTATTTACGTATTTTTAATTAGGGCTCAATTCAGCACAGAAGTCTTTTAAAGCACCAAAGGAATAAACAAGAACTACCACAACAGCAACTTATGTTCTGACAACTTTGCCCCAGACTGTGTGGAGATTTAGTGAGATTGTATGTGGTGTGAGTGGGTAAAAAATTGAGTCTCCTAACCAATGTGCAGCAGTAGCAGTGGTCCCTGAAGAGTGAAGTCAATGTCTGCACTGTATGTGCCTGGGTTGTGGCATCTGGACTCTGCTGAAGTTTGTGTGGAGACTGCCAGGAGGCAAACATCTCCTGAAGTTATCCTGAGAGTACAGGCTCTACTGGTTGGGTGTAGATCCTACAGTCCTGGCAGAAAATACTTAACAATTGCCAAAACCATGGGGAAAGCCCTTACATTACAAACTGAATTTGCTGTGTCTCTGACCTGCACTCTTCCCTCCTTTTTCTTAATGGATAATTTTCAATCAGCCAATGAACTGAGAACAACTGGACCGAAGGCAGTAGTGTTTTACCCTGTCCAGCTTTCACTGGTACCAGAGGTCCATCCTGGGCTTGGTTCTGTGAAACCTCAAAAGCAGCTGCCAAATCTGGTGATCACACATTGCCAGAGGAAGGTCAGAGGAGGCTTGGACTGTTCTCACATGGGCTTTCTTGGTGAATGCTGCTTATGTCCTTGGTGTTGCTAAGGCAGCTGAACGCAGTGCATTGGCTCCCAATGACTGTGGTGATTTGAGGTGCCCAAGCCCCTGCTCCAAGAGGTCTGGCTGCAGAAGGAAATGAATGCTGTGGTCAGTATCACCATCATCAGCAGCTTGTCTTTGAGAGGTGACAGCTCATTGCTTCCAGTGAGTTTGTACCAGCAGGGTTAACCTTCAGTTTGGGAAACGGAAATGCAGTCTGGTGTGCATGCTTTGGGAGGCTGCTATAGTTCAGTTGGAGGTTAAGAGGACAGAGGCAGAAATAGCAGGGTTATGGTTCAGTGGCTTGCATCCTTCAGAGGTCACAGATGAGCTCTTGTTTCCACAAAAACCTCTGCCCTGACTCAAGAGCAGGAATAGGAGCTGAACTAAAACTGCAGCAAGCACAGACTGACCCTCCAGCAATGGAAAGCCTTCATTTCAGGTGCACCATGCTGCTGGCTCTGGTCAAAGCGATGTCATGTGTGTAGTTTCAGAGAAGCTCTCTTTAAAATAGTAATATGTAGTTAGCTTCATGTGTGCTCGTGCTTGCCTGTCAGGACTGTATGAGGGAAAGCTGAGCTCTGCCAACGTGCCAAAGTGCTTCACACAGCTAAACTGATCCTTCATGGAGAGTAAGCAAAGCGTGACTATGTAGTGTTGAAGGCAAATGCTGTTGTTGCCTCCAGATGGATATTGATGATGAAGATGTAAACTGTCATCTGCACGGCCTTAGTTTTAAAGGAGGTTCAAATTACTGGGAAGTGAAAGAGACCATTGGTGGTGGTAAGGGAGCAGTGATGTGAGGCCTGCCAAATCTGAGATAGGAAGGATATTCTCCGGGACTCCCTTCTTAAGCACTACTTGGCACAGTTTCCTGGGAGCACTCACAGTAGGCTGATAATAATTTCCAATGTTCAGGTCAGATTAGAGTTGATTAATGGATTTGGGGAATAGCGATATGGAAATATGTCTTGTTAAATCTGGTAATAACAATAATTTTGCTGTCTTAATACAGCATTAAGAGATAATAGAAAATAGCTTCTCTCTCTCTTTCTTTTTCTTTTTTAAATTGTAGCTTTTCTGGTAACACAGTAAACTCACATCAGTCTTCTAACTGTACTCAGTTTGCAGGGTTTTAAGCTGTAGCTTTCTTGGTGCTTATCAAAATTTAATGTAAACAATTTGTTAGGCACATTTGGTTTTTTAATATAGAGTTGCAGTATTAGAACATCAGATGTTTGTGGTTTGTTTGTAATTCTGGGTTCTTGACTCCTGTGAACAATGCAGTCCAAATTTCACATGTTATTTGCATTTTCATGTTTTGTGAATAATTATCGCAGAGGTCTTTCCCACAGGAAGGTCTTGAGAAGAGTGAAAGCATTTAAAAATATTTATAGATCTACGAAGCCTTTTTTGTCCCTTATTTTATGTAAGTCACATTTTCAGAAAGAATTCCTATAAGAGTATTCAAAATGTTACGTGGAAGCACTGTCCTTTTCTCCATAAAGCCTTGCAACTGAGAAATTTGAGGTTGTGGCTATCAAGGTATAGGTATTCAGTGCTTATTTTAAGGTCATACAGGAGTAGGTGACATTAATGAGGGCTTCTGAAAACTGTGTCACTTATCTAGGTGCCTAAATGTAAATTTGAAGTCTAACTCTGTTGCTTACATTACATGTCTGTAGTTGTGACTAGTTCTCTGCGTACATATGAGGGTGTGAGAGAGCTGTGCTATTTTGAAACTTGGTAAAGGGATGTTTCTAGGAATCTGTGTACTTAAAATTAGACTTCCACTGTGGTTACACAACTGTAAAGTAATCCAGAAAAGCATCACTGACTTTAGCTACTCCAGGTTTCCACTTCTATAAATTATGTCAGAAACAAATTCTGAGTACTCTGAAAAATCATAGTGGTGCCTCCCAGCACCAGCTCTGAACTGTTCAGTGAGTGGAACAGATCCAAAGGATGATTAGGCATGTTGGTGTACAGAGGATGTGGAAGAATTGCAAAACTGTATAGGCACCATTCTTCAATAACTTCAAAATAGAGTTCTTCCATCATTCCATAAGTTTGCAATAACTTATTTCCTTAAGCAAGCTTTTTCTGTTCTGCTATGAAATTGAGTAATTTTTAAAGGCTCATGGGTAGATAGATGTTTTTGCCTGTCTGACAGCTATAGAAGTTTGCTTTGATATATTCTGGAACATTAGATCATGTGAGAATTATCTTATTTTACGTTTTGTCTATGACATAAGTCATTTCATTCTGGTTTAAATGAATGCAAAAAGACAAGCCTATCTTCCTTCAAAAGTACATTCAGTGTAAAAGAGTATTAAAAAGATTTAGAAAGTCATTTAGAAATTGTGAAGCTTTTCCATTGTTGCACCTGACCTGGACTTGAAGAGGCTGGCTGCGGCAGACAGTATGTGTAAAAAGAGGGCGAAGACTAGAGAGAATAACTTGATAGTACTAACGGGCTTCTGTATCAGTATCAGAAGGAGTTTTAGATTTGAGCCTCTCATTAATAATGGATGCTCAGATGGATGCTCTGTCCCCTGCTGCCTTCTTTTTAGTTCATCTGAATGATGGTGGAAAATACAGTCCGTCGGTTAGAGCCAGGCAGTCTCTTCAGTTTAAAAGCTTGCTGTGTCTGTCCTTAAAACTTCGCTTGCACAACAGCAGTTTTGGCAGGTCAAAAAGTATGCTCAGAAAGTTTCCTTATCAAGTTGAGCAGGTCAGACATTCTTGCTGTTTAATGTGCAAAAGACCTAAAACCTGGAAGCTGCATCATTGTATCCCTGGCTTTGCATTTTCTTACCATGAGCAGCAAAACTGGCTTTGGCTTCCCCTTCTTTCAGACCAGGACCTCCTGCATGATTGCCTCACCATCCAAAAATGCATCGTGCTCCCTGTCCCCACAGGACAGCAGCCACTTGAACTTAGGCAAGACTGCAGCGACATGCAGTGAGGGAAGGGCTTGTGCTGCCTGACCTTGGCATGGTAGCTGTAGCCTTTGGTCAACACCACATTTCCAAGTTTTACTGTTGCCTGCTGAAGTATGGCAAATGTTTCTTCAGCATTCACCTATTCATAGTGTTTTAGTAATAATACTAAAATCCCATCATGTTCCTGGTCCAGTGGAAGTCTTTTCCAGGTTATCGTGAACCCTGAATTCTGGTATAATTTCACACAGTGTCTTTGGAAATGTGTCTCTTTGTATGAGCTTGTTTATGTTGTACGGATGTAGAAATAAAGGAGGCAGTGGATGCCTTCAGGGCTCTATGTGCTTTAAGTAGCTCCATCCAAGGTTGGTTTTGTGAGAACTGAGGCAGCTATGATGGCCTTTGAGCTAGTACCAGTGATGGAAGCCTCTGTAAACTTTACAGTGGTGTTAAAGCAGCTGTTCCTCTACTGGGAAGAGTCTGGTGTTGTAGTGCTGTCACCTTGTGCTCAGATGATCTGGGTTGAGGGCAGAAGAAACTAAGGAAGCCTTGCTCCCTTCCCACTGTCTGGGGAATGGTGGCCTTACCCTCCCCACCTGCACACAGCAGAGTAGCACAGGTAGTGGGTAGGATGCCAGTGGTGAAAGGAAAGGAGGGCTGCTCATCTTCATGTGATGTGTCTTTTGCCAGTACTGAAGCTTGGCATGCAGATGTGGTGCCCTTTGTGGTGCCTGGCAAGGACATGTATGGTACTTATGAAATTTTCCAAGTGTATTGCGGGTACAGGAAGATGTCAGATGGGGCTGTATGGGATTAATGCCTTTTCAGAGTCCTGGTCCCTCTGTATGAAAATGGGGACAATCCCATTTCCTTAAATATTTTACTAATTGCCAGTTGGTTTGGATGCTGTGAGAACGCCTGGTAAATAAACAACTCTTGTAGAGAGCCATTTGTGTGCATTATTTTCTTGGTGGTGAGGTTTTCAAATGAAATCCAAATATATGGCTAGGTTTTTACCAAACTGTTGTGCCCCTTTTATTGCATAACATTTCCTGCACAAATTTTGCATTTCTGTGCTTGGCTATTTCAGTGTCCTCTTGGTGAATTGTTCTTTGTTCTCGGGGATTGCTTGGGCTGATCCTGTAAACATCCTAGCAATTACTTGTTTTCATTTAGGAATACCAGGTTTTTGCACAGGTCTTTTGATTTTTGATGTAGTCAGTGTAAATACATGAAAATCAAAGCAGTTAAAAAGCATTACAGGGAATCTTTCTGCAAGAGTTGATAGAGAGTTTGCCACTGCCTTTATTTAGCTGTGCTATATTAGATTTTTTTTTCTGTGCCAAATTTTTCTGGTTAGCTACATGCTTTAGAGTAGGATCAATCTGATCATATTCAGATATCTCTCTTTGACTTTGCCACACAATTTTCAGGCAATGGAGCAGAAAGTGCACTTGAAAGGTGTAGTGCATCTGAAAATAAAGATCTACAACAGGCCAGATGATAACCATTTCGTAAGAGTGCTTGTTCTTCTCCTTGAGCCAGAAAGGGAGCCCATGGCTAAGAGCTCGGGTGAAGGTTCAGCTGATGTTAAGAAACAGAAACCCCAGTTTTCATGTCCCTGTATTCCTGTTGGTTACTTGTGGTGAGGTCAAATGTGAGGCTATGGCTTGGCTGTGCAGTAAATCCAGCTTTAGGTCTCCTACAGCTGTATTAAAAGCATTGAGGCCATGAGATACAAAATGCTGACTGCTATAAAACTGTCAATTCAAATTTGTTCAAAATCTCTCAAAGCCTGCCAGCATAAGATTTAAATTTTTATTGCCAGGTCAAATATAGGTAGTCTTCTACTGCTGGCATAAAGCTGACCTGTTAATGTGCACTGTGGCACACATAACTGTGTACTCAGATCTGATTTGTACTACTGGGTAATCCAGAATAAAACAGATTTGCTGCTGTCCTGAAGGATTTCAGACCTTGGGCCATTTCAGCAAAACAGTCTTTCTTTTAGCGTTTCTTATAGTGAGAAAGTTCAGTTCCTAGGTGTTTTTTGTTCCATTGTTACTTTTTTTGCTATTAGTTGCTAACTGAATAGCAGAGGAAATGAAAGCTACACCTGAATAGAAATTAGTAAATGAATGTCTTTGCTGCTAGTGAATTTACTTTCTGGTACTGAAATGCCCAGGTGACTTTAGGAAAACAAGTACAATGCCTTCATCTATGTAAAAAAGATTAACAGTACCTGTTAAACATAACCTTTAAGGCAATTATGAAGTGATCTTACTCAGGGAATGAAATGCATTTTTGGTAACTGTATGTATGTTTTTCTGGAGGGTTAGGCTAGGCTGGAAATGACAGAGGGGTTATCCTGAAGGATTGTGTTTTGGCCATTTGCACAAATCACCTTTTAAAAATCAGTACCATGACATTTTAGTGACCCTCTGTATTTCCTTTTCCCCCTATGAGAAAGTGATTATTGGAGCTCTTTATATTACTCCTCTGAGAATGATGCAGGAAGAAAAAGCTCAGCTGGTCAGAACAAAAAAAGTTGTGCTTATGCCCTGAATGCCCATATGTGCTCTTTGACAGTTCCAGCCTCGACTCATTTAAAGAAAATACTGTTATTCTTCTGTAAGCAATCATTTCAGATAGCTTTTCCTTAAGAAAGCCTAAAGGAAGCAACCCCTCTTCACCTACATCACCTATGTTTAACTTGGTATTTTGAAATAAAAGAAAAGAATGAAGAAAAAAGTGTGTTGCTTCCTGAGCCATAGCTAAAAACTTTCACTGAGGAAGGGAGAAAAAGATAGCGAGTTCATTTATGTGGGCAATATTTCAGCCTTTGAGAGCACATCTTATGTGGAAGTGCTGGATGGAAAAAGAGCAGGTAAAGGCTGATTTTTCTAGCTGTAAATACTCCAAGGGTGAAGGTGAGAAGAGCTGATAAACACCAAGAAGAGCAGAAAGCTGTGGAAGCAACACATCTGTGGGTATAAACTGGTTGTTAGTACATTTAAGCTGGAATACAGACCTTTTGCAGCTATGGTGGGACAGCTTTCCAGCAAAATAACAGATAAATCCTCTTTACTCCAAATTAAAATTTGCTGAGTTTCACTAAGTATAGGGTCGAAGAGTTTCTGTGATAGCTAGGGACCAGATTTGATGAATCTGGGCAGTATCCTTGTGGCTGGTAGCTGGTTGGGGAGGGACCAGGCTGCTCTGCTCCCTGGGTGGAGGTGGCATGACTCTGGGAATAGGCATATACCCGATCTGGGCTGGCTGCAGCTGCACGAAGTGGCTGGTTGTTTCTGTGGCTGGATGGAGAGGGGAGGTCCTTGGGATATTGGCATTGCTGGGTGAGAAGGAACCATGTTTTTTCAGGGTGTTTGCTTCAGCATCTTTTTGATCCTCTGGGAGCCTCTGACCCCAAAGGTCCATCTTCCTGCAGAGAAGGGTCCCTGTCTCATGCTGTGGATTGGCTGTGGGTGCAGCCTTTGGGGTCCTGCAGCAGAGGAGGGCAAATCTGAGACCTAAATACTCAGCATGGGGAAGGTCTTTCTAAACTGAGAGCACATGAAGGGACAATCTGTTTTGAGGGTCCTCCTCAAACTGTCATGCTGTCTGCACTATCATGACCCTGCTATCTGAACAGGTCTAAAATTGTTTCCATGTCACACCCAACAAATTAAGTAGGATTTACCACTTCGGTATCTTTCCAGCTGAGATGTTCTGAGCTTGCAGTGTTGGTCTGGTTTACTCCAGGCAAACGTCAATGCCTGGGTGAGCATAAAATCAGACTTTTTGGTATATAAGACTTGTAATCTATGCAAGGCAGTGGGATGGTTTGGCAGGTCTGTCACCTACCTGAAGTATGCAAGGTGGTGGCAACTCCAGTAAATTTTATCATGAGTCTATTTCAGTGGAAGTCAAGAGCAAAAATCAATTTCTTCTTAGTGTTGAGTTTGCCATTTTTAACAAGCAGATCTACTTTTTTCCCTTGATGAACAATCTGCCACCTTTCTATTTTTTGCTCCCACTGGCATCAGACAGCATGAACTGCTCTTCTCACCAGCACAGAGGTGTTCAGCTCAGTGCTGTGCCTCCTGTTTCATCTGGAAGGAGTATTTCCTATTTATGCTTGTCAAGATTCTTTTTTTTCTGAAGCCAGAAGGTTTTGTTTGAGAAAATCAAATCCCTTGAAAGTACTTCATAATTATCTACATGATTATCTTAAGTGTCTGCCATGGCTTTGCAGTGAGCTCAGGGGCATAGACAAGCAACCTGCAGCATATTGATGCTTGCAGTTTTTCCTGTGGAGAGGAGGGATGGGGTTTTGAAGGCTGCCTGCCTCTGGTGGGGTGGAGCAGATTGCTACCCTTGATCTCTGGAGGGATGTGTGTGCATGGAGGGGGAGAGTCCTCCATCAATGTTGCTAAATGAATGATGCATGAGTTTTGTGTGGGATGCAGATGCCTTTGAATGCCCCATCCTGCCCAGCTGTCTGCAGGATTGAAGCTGAAGTCAACACCAGGTTATGCCCTTGGCCGATCCAGAGATTTGGAGGCTCTGGAGCTAAAACTATGAGCTGCTTTCAATGTGCCCCAAATTCTTCACAGTGAAGCTAGGGCAGTGCTATTTCTCTGGGGATAGGTTGCAAAGGGCAGCCCAGAGCATGTCCACTCAATATCAAAAATAAATAGCTAAGGGCAAAACCACTCAAAGTCTTAGGCCAAAAAGGGCCTCAAAGGGTGGTTTGGTCTGGTAATTTCTAGATCTTGAATGCTTTTGAACCCTGTATGGTTGCTGGGAACTGTAACCCAGTAAAAAACAAAACCTGGTGTTTGCAGATGAAGCAACAATAAGGATATCTTTGTAACAAGTTAAGGATTTTACCCATTAGATGACCTCTCACTGTGCTCTCACTAAGACAAAAAATGATGCTGAAGGTAAAAAAGTAAGAGGGATTAAAATGGAGAGATCTATTTTCTCTCACAGCCCAAGAGGGATTGGCTCTAATCATTGTTCCTGGCAGGTATTTGTTTAACCCACTGCAGAGACCATGATTGATGGAGACTCTAGCCATCCATGACAGTGTCTTCCAGTGCTTTGGTATTCTTTATCCTCATTAGTGTTACCTAACCGCAAACCTACACCTTACCCCAGTGTGATTCACATCCATAACTCAACTGTGGGCAAGGAGAAAAGGCTGTGGGACCTTTTCAAGTATATGAGGGCCTTTAGTTGTGTTCTCATACCCCACCTCCTTTCTCCTTTTTAGACAAGCAGGCACTACTTTCTCAAGTATTTCCTACTAAGTCACATTTCTTGACTGGTAGTCATGTCAGAGCTCTGTTCCAAGTGGGCAGTACTGCTGCTGAGACCTTCCCAACCCTGCATAAGGCTGCAGAGATATTTCATTTATCTGGTAGGCTTTATCCCTCTTGACACTTCCCAGGATAATGAACCTTTCTGCCCCCAAACAGCCAGAATTTATTGACAGAAATTATTCCTTAAAAGCCCTCCATTTCTTCCCAAAGATTTGGCGCTTGCTGATCTTTTCTGTGGTTTTCCTTTTGTAGTACACCATGCTTGTCCTTGCTGAACTTTGTCCTAAGTTTTAAACTTTCATTTATTTATTATTTTTGCCAAGATGATTTCAGATGCTAATCCTGTTCTCCAGTGTGTCTGCAGTCTCTCCCAGCTTCTTGTAATCTGCAGATTTAATAAACGTGCTCCTTCTCATCGTGCGGGTCACTAATGAATGTGCCGAGCAACTCTAGACTATAGAGATCCAGCAGAGCTCAGCTCACAGTGTCCTTCTGTTTTCACAGAATATCATTAATAACTACTCCCTGGGTATGGCTTTATAGTAGACTCATTTAATCATGTTCCCCCAGTTTATTTATGAGAAAGTTGTTTGAGATGGTGTCAAAAGCTATAATAAAGCCCAGATAAATGACATCTAACAGCTTCTCCATTATGAAAAGAAATTAATTTGATTTGATACGATTTTTTCTTGTCTCTTCTGTATCTGCTGCTGCTTACGTTTTTGTTATCTTCCACATGCATGCAAGCTGTTCCTTTGTTCATTTTAGAGTTTTTCAGAGGATTGAAGATAGATTGACTGATGTCGCATCCTTGTGCTGCTTCCCTTTCTACCCTTGAAGACAGGCTCTGTGCTTGCCTTTCTCCTGACTTCCGGCACCTTACAGTGCCCGATGTTTGAGCTTTCACAGGTGAACAAGAGATGGCTTCAGCTGCTTTTGTAGGAAATTTAGAAGGCGATTTGTTCAATCTGCTGTTCTGGAAATACCTGACTTGGGACAGAGGGCTGATCTCACCCTGGGATGGGCTGAGAAGAGGATAGTATACCTTTGCAGTGACTGTGTTGTAGTATTAACTGTAGTAATCCCCTGTGCATAGTAAGAAATTTTAACAAGGACTAAAGCAAAAATCAAACCAGCATTGCCTCTTTTGGTATCATTTTTCAATAACTTTGCATTTGAGCAACACTGTACCAGACTGTATCTTGGTATTAATACCCATTTTAATTTTTTTAATCTTCCACAAGTTTATTTCAGTTTTATGCCCTGACTTTTCTAATACTTCTGCCTGTGTGTTCACATATTTTTTTTACTTCTGCTCAGTAACCTTTTAGTGTTCTTTATTCTTGTCTTTGAGATAAATCAAAAGCTCGTGATGCTGCCAAGTCTTCTGATCCTTCTTCTGCATTGAGATGTTATTGTACCTCTGCTTTTTAAGCACAAAATATTGTTTCTTCAAGAAACTACAGCTCACCTTTATTTCTTTTTCCTTTAAACTCTTCTCCATGAATTCTTACCTAGCAGGTTTATTTGAAGGTACTGAAGCCAGGCACTTGTGTTTTGCTGTCCCCAATCCCTTGTGTATGGAACACGTCATCATTTCACAGGCATTCTTACATGGTTTTCCTTCCACCTGCTTACCCCCAGTACATCTATCTCTGGAGGCACTTCCTTAATGATTACTTGACCTATCAGTTATGCGAGAATATTGCTCCAAAGAAACCAGGACTCTCTGACTCCTGCTGCTTTCCTTTCCTAGCAGACATCTCATGCCTGTACTCTCCCATTACCATTGACTCAAGTTGTTATGAGGTCTCCTGATCTGTTTTATCTTCTCAGACTGGGTTTGTTCTGTCCTACTCCGTGTTGTGTTTTTTTGTTTGGTTTGGTTTGTTTTTTTTTTTTTTCATTTTATTATCAACTAGAGAATTTAGCAGATCTTCATCCCTCTGTGTTGTGGACCTCAGAGCAAGTATATGCATTATCTTTGGTATACCACGAGATGCTTCCTCTACTTTTTCTCTGCTGGTCCATATATAAGCTATGCATCTTTATGTCAATATTCCAGATCTATGTCTTACTACAACAAGCTCCAGTCATGCCAGTTAAATCATCACTTTTGTCTTAAATTAAATCTGATATCTTAAATAAGACCTAAGTTCTGTATTAAAAGCAATAGGTTTTGTTAGTTATTTAAGATACTCAAAGGACTTAATCCTATTTCCTGGTTAATCTGAGTGTATTATCACCCCTTCTCTTTAGACCTGTGATCAGACAGCTTCTGGTTTTATTCTTTCCTCTGGTTCTGTCTCCTATGTGTCCTACCCTGAACCTAATTCAGACGTTCCTCTCATTAAGCAGTGATGAGCCATTTCCTCCTTTCCTGAGCTGATGTCCATCACTCTTCAGCCACTGGTATAACATTAGCCTGTTCGTGAACATGCTGGGGTCCTACTCGGAGCATTATGTGTGGCCTTGATGTGTTGTCCCTGGCCCTGCTAGAGCTTTCTTGGGGTCACCCCTGTCCATCTGGGTAATACCATGCAGCCGGGGAGGTGGCAAACCAGTTTGGATCCAGCTTCTGGGCAGCAGCATTTTGCCAGTGTCGCTTTATGCTTTTGCTCTTGGAGTTGTAGTTTCTTGCTACAGGCTCTTCTGCCTAACCCAAGCTTTGCATCCACATCTGCTGAAGCAGACATGCAGGCTTGCAAGCTGGAAGCTGTGGCCTTCTTCCAGCTTCCTGATGCACAGATCAGTGAGCAGGATCTGCTTCTAGAAAAGAACTTCCCAAAAGAAAAGGTCAATCAGACTTGACTCATGTCAGCATTTTTTCTTGTTTCATAGATCCTAATGATCATAGAAAAAAAACCTTTCTCGCTCTCTTGCTTGATAACTCCCAGCTCTTGCTACTTTCTGTCTGCCTGTGTGCAGCCCTCTCTGAATTGCAGGAAACTGGGTAATTCACCTGAACAACACTTGTACCTTGGAACTGGGGGGCCACCTCCCTTACATGCTTTACCTGTAGGGTAGGTTTAGTCCATTGTAAGCCACCACTGCCAGCCACCACTGCCAGTAAAAGGAGAGACCTCATTGCCTGTCCTCATCCTTCATGTTTGCTGCTGCCCGTCGCTCCTGCATCTTGGTGGGGAGCTAAGTCGGAAAAATGACCAGATTAAGGCTATCGCAGCCTGAAAACACTGGAATGGTGGAGGCCAGAGCTGCCTTCAGGGATGGCGTCCACCAGCTTCAGTGTCTGGTGAGACCAATGTTGTGCCGTGTCCCTTCAGCAGTCCTTGGTATGGATTCGGTTGGAGCATCTCCTTTGCTTCGATGCCAGGCCTGGCGCTGTGGCAGGAACATCCTCACGGCTCATCAATTCCCTGTATACCGGGGAGGTCAGGAGCTAATCGTGACCTTTTATTCCCTTGTTGAGAAGAGCAGCTGGTGCCCTCAAGTGGTAAATCGTAGGAGAGCGGCTGCGGCCGTGAGAGCCCGGCTTTGGGATCCTGCTCCGGGCGGGGTAATGGGCAGAGGCTGCTGGATGCCTCCTGTGTTTCTGGCAGTTCTAACCATTGCCGTTTCTTCCTTGCAGGACTAGGCAGTGTGCTGACCGTCGTCGGAAGGAGACATCGTTCTCAGCAGAGTGGAGATCGTGACAGCGAGCATACCTGGGCAGCCACAAGCCCTCCCCACCACTTCATCCATCAACTTTTCTGTGGGGGTAGCTGCAGTGAGCTCACACCAAACAACCTGCCTTGACTGCGCTTTTGGTAGCTGGAGTCCAAAAAACCATTCCTGTGGGATCTGATGGGGTTTGCTTTGGATCTGCAGCCCCACTCCAGCATGGGCTCAGGTGTTGCAGGGGGCTGCAGCAGGCAGCAGAGCCAAGGTCTGGGAAGCCAGTTGGGTCCAGGGCTGCTTCTGTGAGGGGATGCACAGGGACAGCGATGCCCATCACGCAGGACAACGCAGGGGTCTACCTCCCCCTCCTGTGCCAGTGGCTGCAGAACAGCTGTCGGGAGGGGGCTGAGGGTGCTGAGCAGCAGCTCTGCCGCTCAGCCGTACAGAAGCTGAGCGAGTACATCCAGCTCAACTTCTCTGTGGATGAGAGCAAACTGCAGCCAAGCAGCTGCAGCACTTTGGATTCGGAGATCTGCACCATGTACCTGGCCCAGGAGATGCGGAAAAATGAAGTCCTTGGGTTGAGCTTTGGGAACATCCCAGCTCTGGGGGACTATGGGGAGAAGCGTCGGGGAGGGAAGAAGAGGAAGGGGAATAAGGGACCAGTGCTTGATGTTGGGTGCATCTGGGTGACGGACTTGAAGAAAAACAGCCCGGCTGGGAAGTGCGGGAGAGTGCATCTTAAAGATGAAATCCTGTCTTTGAACGGCCAGTTGATGGTTGGCGTGGATGTCACCGGTGCGAGGTAAGGGTGGAAGAGCAGCCACCAGTGGTTGCCTCTCACAGTGTGTGGTGCAGGTTGTGGTTGGTACTGGTCGATGTCTGAGAGCAGAGGTTTTGACCTCTGCTTTTCAGCCCTGAAGGGAGCACTGGGTTCTTTCTTAAGGTCTGTAGAAAATAAGTAACAAAAGCAAGTCGATAACTAGCCTACACCTGCTCTTTGGCATCCACTAGAAAATTTTGAGGGGTCATTGTGTCAAAAAAATAGTACATGGTAAGCACTGGAGGGTGTCCACTGAAAGAGGAGTCTGCGTTTGGATAAAAATGTTTTTTTAAGGGAAAATGAACACAGACTCAGCAGCACTGGAAGGTTTCTAGAGGTGCATCTTAGTTGAGACAGGATTTTTTGACAGCTAAATGTTGTCTCAGGCTTTTTCAAAGCAAGACGTTTTTGTGTTTTCCAGATTGGCACAACTCATTTTAATAAATTCCCTTTGGTTTTAGTCGCTCTCTTTTGCTGTCTCCTGTCCCAGAAAACTTAAAACCTTTTAGAGTTCAGATCAGAAATGAAGGTTCTTGCAATGATAGAGATTATTTCTGCTTCTTTATTTCAGCTGCTGCATGCAGTAGAATCAGTTATTGGTCCAGCTTGTGGGCTGGCAGGGTTGTTCGCATTTCCTTTTATGAAGGCCTTTCTTTGCTAAGTGTTCATTCGTACCCAAGATTGCGATGTATGGGAGGGCATGAAATCTTCTCTGACTTACCAGAGGGGATTCATCTTGGGAATGGACAGTTTTGGAAGCAAAGTGCTAGCGGGGTGGCCGTTCTTTAAAAGGAGACTCTCTTGATCTGCAGCCTGGGTAATCTAGCATGTCTAATGGGCCTTTGGAGTAACATGCCATTTCGGACTAGCTGAGAAAGTGCTCAAGCAAGATTTGCAACAGGAGCAAATAACAAGCTTTAACTGAAATAAGCTGCATACTGAAAAAAAAGAAATTAAAAGAAGAGTTGACTCTTTACATCCAGTGAGAATACAGCATTGATGGGAAGACTCAATGGTTATTTTTCTGCTGCTTTAGCTGTTGGGTTCATAAAGCCACAATGACCTTGGGGTGTAACAGTTGCAAGTTATGATCCTGCCAAGTACATGGCCTTTGCTCCCAACAGACAGTGGTTTGGGGTGACCATCGCTCCCAATTCTGCCAATTGGCTTTTATTAGCAGTGACTCCTAGATCTGTGGGTTCTGGGCAGGTCAACCTAGCTGTGGTTTTGCAGGTGTGATAACATCCCTATGTAATTTCAAGCCTGTGTATAAATACTGGTACTGTGGCAGTATCAGTCAGTGATACCCCCAAGTTTGAGGGGATTTTGGCAAAAATCAGTTAGTTTGCTGTTTCGCCTTTGCCAGATGTGATTGTTCCTAAAATCCAAGAGAATTGCTTGCAGTGGCCAGCAATGTTGTCTTATTAATACAAAATGAAAGATAATACCCAAGAGAGTCCAAAATATTTAAATATCTGCTCTTTTTATCCTCCCCTGAAGGCTTCATTTTGGGCTTGTTCTTTTTAGAAAGCTCTGTTATTAGACCAGCAAGCTGTGACGGCTGCCAATGAGAACCAAGTGCTCCATTTTCTTTAGCTGTGAGGGTTTTTTGGGCATTATGAAGCAGGGTTTTGGTGGTGACCAAAATTTAGGACATCTCTTAGTCAAAACCTGATTTGTTTTCAGCATCCTAAGCAACCTTGCCTAACTAACTGCTATTTGACAAGGTTGATGTTGATGGATGACCTTGAGTTTGAGGCCTTGAGGATGTTCTCAGTTTGGAGTGCCTCTCAGGGCACTGTTTGGTAGTTCCAGCCCCATGTTACCACATTGTTCATCTGATCTGCTTCAGGATGTTTTGAGAGTCCTTCAGTAGGTTTCTCCATGGGGTGCTCAGAAGGAATTTGATTCTGTCTAGGTCTATAATAGGCTGAAAGGCAACATCAGCTTGCCTTCTGGGAAGACTCTTCCAAGGAGGAAGCTTTCCTAGAGTGTTTCCTTATTGTTGCTAAGGTGGCAATAGCAGAGACCTTTTGTCTTGGCTCTTCAAGGCATTGGGGCAGGACAGCACACTGAATAGTAGTCCTGGCTTGATTTATGTCAACCTAATTATTATCTGTCTGGCTGTGAAACAATTCCAGGCCCACAAAGGGGTGTGAGTGGTGTGATTTGCAGTGTAATGTACTTAATATAGCCTGCACATGGTCAGTGAAATTAGCTCTTGTAGCTTCAAGCTGGACTAGACAAGCAATATCACTGCTTACATGTTTATTCCTCACCTGCCAAGTGTACTGGGGCAGCCCCACCTTGCCTGGTGAATGTGTTGTCTACACTGGTGCTTCAGGGAATCTCCTGTTTTCTCTCCATAACAGTGGGGAATTTGGCATGAGGGTCTCATTGGCTCTCTCACAACCCTGCGGCTGGGTTGACACAAGTGTGCTTTCATAACTAAGGCTTCACTTCACCTCACCTCCAGCTCCATCCCACAACACAAACCCTCAGTGTTCCAAGGGGCTAAGCCAATTCACCAGACAATGGGAGAAGATGGGTAGGGGCACATGATCCCTTCTGCTGGCTGCCCTATGGATGTGGTCAGCAGGAGCAGATAGCTGGAACTGTAACAGTTTGGGCATTCCTGGACAGATTTTGCTCTCTTGGCACCTACCTGGTGCAGGTCCTCCATGTAGGTCGTGGGGCGGTGATGGGGTCAGACACAGCACGCAAGAGCAGCACGTCGCATCTTGGAGGAGCCATCTGTGGGTATCACTCATCTGTCTCTCCTTGCTAGAGAAGCGGAATCTGACTTCTTTAGAGAAAAGTTGCTTCTTTAACTTCCACCTGATTGCCATGTACACAGCAGAGACAGACTGATTATTGCTGAGCTGGTTTCTTTTTCTTCTTTCTTTTCATTTAGAGAAACATTATGCAGTAATATAATCATCAAAGCTTTTTGCTTAACAGAGTATTATTACATTAGAGAGGAATGATGTGGGTGGTGGCAATTTTGGTGATGTTAGTGACTGAAGGAAAATTATCGCTCTCTTCAGAGTCAGCAAATCGTGTGTGTCTATCAAACAATTGCAGGGAAATGAGCTGTATTGGAGTACTGAATAAAGGTTAGTCACAACTCTGCATGTTTATTTATCTTCTGTCTATAAAACTGTATCTCAAAAACACATGGGTTATGTTCCCCCAGACAACAACTTCCTATGTATTTTGGAACTACTCCTCTCATTTTGGTCTATTACTCATTTACTGGAGGGAGGCTGTTAGTATTCCTGCAGATGACAAATGAATCCTTCATTTCTTGGGCATGACTGAATGGGGCTTCATTGAAGAAGTCCTGGGAGGATAGCAAAAGAATTACTTTGTCATGAATATCATTCTGTTTGAAATATTTGATTACAGATTTCGTCAAGCTTAGCTGCAGTGCTGGGACGCAGATACCATGTACATCTAATCTTTAAAATCAGTGCTGAATAGATTTCCAAATTCAAACTGTTCTTGAAGAAAGCAGAGTAAGATACATTACAAGTGATGACAGTGTGGTATAAACACAAGATATTATTAAAATTTTGTCTTTGAGGAAACCCAACCACTGCTTCAAAATACTGTGTTCCTCATCGCCAGAAATTACCAGACATTGCCATGTGTGGGAATACAGTCTGGCTGGCTTCTTTTTAACCCACAACCTGGTGTTGCTTCCAGAAACCAGAGAAGTGTTTCAACAGCCATACCTTTGCACAGCATTTGCTTAGTCTCTCCTCTTTAGCCAGTGTCCTGGGGGAGCTGCTAGGACTCCTCCCCAGCACAAGATATGGCATGCCAAATGTTAGGGAAATTGGTTTATTTCCAAAGACTCTGAGAAAGACCTTCAGAAATTAGATGTGCAGTTGTGAGTGAGCTTCAGGTGCCACTACTGACGCTGAAGCTTTGACCTTACCTTTTGAAATTGGGGTTCCCAGCAAAGCCAGGATCTTTCCTGAGTGCTTGCTGCTACTGTGTGTCACATCTACATGCTCCAGGATAGGTGGAAGTATGAGGGTAATGTCCTGGTTTTCCTCACAGGTCAATGCTATTTGTATTTGTGTGATACATAGACATTCTAAACACAGACCTCCTTCTCTCTTAAGTGCTAGTAGCTGATTACAGAGCACAATACTGAACATGTAACCAAATTGCAGGTCTCAAGACGTGCAAAGCACTTTGTGCTGCTTGCCTGTGGCAGTCAATAACAATTCTGGGCTCAGCTGGATGAAATCTTAGGTCTCTGTATCAAAACAGTCATTGCTGGAGCTGGAAAGCCAATATGCAGTGCCTGACTGTATTCAGAGCCAAACTCTACTCTGAGCAGTGGTGGTCTTCAGGGGAGTGCTCTTCTTCTTTGCCCCCTTGTTGGGAGCCCTGCATGCAAGGAGATTCAGAGTGGTACCTCTGCTGAGGTGATGGGAATGGAAACCCCATGCTGCGTCTGTGAGTGAAGCTGCTCAAAAATCTGACAATGTGGTTTGAAGACAGATGTTTCAGAAGAGCACACCTTTCAAGGCACCTTTTATTGAACTCTCCCCTCCTCAGAAGTTTGAACTGAAAATTTTTTTATCATAAGCTGCTTTGCTTCACAATGGAAAGTTTCTTGATGGGAAACCCTCCTCCCTAAAATCTGGTCACTCTTTGATACCCAAGTGCAATGCTCCGATTTTGCGTTTTACATGGGGCACTGTTCCCTGCCACGTTGTGGTGAGACACTGGCATTGCAGCAGGTTGGCTGTCTTCGCCTTGGCCACTTTGTCCTTGCACTGGTGGCCACTGTTATCTCTGGAGCGTCAGTACAACTCAGCAGTGTGTCTAAAGTGCTTCCAGGTCCTCCAGCTGGTGTGTGTGGACTGCATGCTGTGGGAGCGGGGAGCACAGGCTGTGCCCTCTTCTCATCAGCCAGGGCCCTCAGTTTTGGTAACAAATCCATTCTTTACACTAAAGTGTTGGCTGTTAGGGTGTATGAATGCCTGCGTTATGGTGCAAGGGGAGGTTTTGAAGTGTCTGTGCCTGTGATGAGCTTGCGTTACCCCGGAAGTTATTGTGGATTTGTTTTCCACTTGACAAAGCAATCTCCTTTATACATCCTTTATCATAGAAAAAAATCACCCCAAGGAAACTACCCATGGTCATTACAGAAAGCTTAGTTTCACCACATTCCCACCTCCTGGGCATGTCAGGTTGCATGGATTGATTGCTCCATTTTACTGTGTTTCCTCACCTCCTTCCTAAAGCAAAAGTGCTGCCAACACAAAGTGCTGCTCAGTATAAGCAGCTGCTTTGCGTGGTGTTAGTAGTGCCTTTTCTTGCTTATGTTCATAAGAAAATATTTTTATTTTAATAGGAAAACAAATGGAAATGTATCCTGGCCCTTTGCCCTTGGCCAAGGGGCAAACATTTCTGTGGAAGCTCCTTGTTAAAATATTAACAGCACTGACTACACAGAGGAAAACAAACACAGTGGTCCTGGGGGCTGCAGCCTCCAAATACAATCTCAGGGACTACAGTTCTCATAAGTGACCTAAAACATACTCCTAAACTATTGTGGAGTTGAATTTGTTTCCTTTTTTATATCACATTACCACCCATCATGCTGCTAAGTGATGGATCGGGGCACAGAGGCTAAGACCTGGAGCTCGTTACCACAGGAATGGATGAGAAGCATATGCTGACATGCCCTCTGAGCTGGCTGGTGCGTGAGTTCTGAGTGGAAAATGAGCAGCACATAGGGGCTGTGGCTGAGGGTTTTCTTCTCCAGTTGAGCTGCTGTGTTGAGGAGACAGTGAATGTGTGCTCAACCTGTGCAAAATGAGAGGAAGCCTATGGATGTCTGACATTTCCCAAACACAGCCTAAATGCCTCACTGCTCTCCTGCAGTCTCATATGCTGGAGAATGGAGTCCCCTCTGAATTGTGGCTGCTGTATTTTATGCTGATAGTGGATATTATACCCCCCCCCCCTTAAATATGACACTACTAAGACACCAGGAAAGAGATGTTTTCTGCTTTTATGCCTTCAGGAAACGTATGAGCAGACTTGGCCACACGTGTTGAGAAATAAATGGCTCTGAAGAAATGAGCTTTATCCCAAATCCTCTCTCAAGAGCCAAAGACTTAAACAGAAGGTCACTAATCCCCAGACTCGGCAGAGATCATTTAGCTTGTTTCTTCTCTTTGCTTTATTAGTCTGAACATGGTTCACTCGTTTTCCCCTCCACATTCTGTGGTTCCTGCCTTTCCTCTCAACTTCTTTGTGCTGAGCCCAACCTATGTGGAGACAAAACATTTTCCCTTGTAGTGATGGTCATTTGCAGCATCCCACTACTGCTACAACTGCCTCCTCAGCCGGGTTTCCAAGCCCCTCATCCTCCTCAACTTTGCGTCTTATTTATCTTTATCTAAAACCCATAAAAGACTATGGAAAGACTCCCTCTGATTTAAATGGCTCATATCCTACATGTGTTTGCACACATGGTTGGTCCCAAAATTTTGGGAGCAATACACTCATTGTTGCTTTTTACACACTGTTGTAACTCAACAGCAGAGCTGGCCTCTCTTGGTAGAAAACATGTTACCCAGAGGACATACATGTATAATTAAGCAACATCCCCAGGGTCATCTGCAGCAAATGCTCTCCAGCCCTGGCTCTGCACGCTTTATTTTCAAAGGGATTGCATCAGGCTTGAAAAGACTTGGACAGAGGTTGGTGATGTTGCCTTAGGAGGCACAAAAGCTTCAGAGGTTACAGAGTGGGTTGTCCTGATTTTTTTGTGTGTGCTTTTGTTTTATTCCATTGAGCTGTGAAAGTTCTGCTTAGAAGGCTGTAACTTGTGGCCAAATGTATGGCTGTGCATCTCCATTTAATTTGCTGTTCTGACCATGCTGTAATTACAAGAAGCCCACTGTTTGGGATGGAGCTCTGCCCTCCTCATTCATCTAGTGTGGAAACAGCTTAGTTTGGTGAATTAGCCTCAAGCCTCATCATTTATCCCTGATGCCAGAGTGGCAGCAAGAGACATTTTCCATCATGAGTGGGATTTTCAGCCTTCCATGAAGCAAGCATCCCATGCTCGCAGGTCATCTGGAAGCACGGTCATGATGCAGCAGAACTTAACTAATTGGCAAACTGCTGGAATGTGCAAAATAGGGTCACTTTTTTCCATCTTCCAGCAAAGAAGCAGGTAAGGCCTTCAGCCACAGCAGCAGTTATTTTCACAGCCTCTCCAGCAGTGCACTTGTTAACACAGAACAGTGCTTTAGGCATCAATATTTAAAAATAGAGATGTTCGAAAAAACAAGCAAGGAACATTTTGTGCCCATTATTATTGCTCTTTCTATAATACTTGTGCCCTCACACACCAATTTGCAATGTGCAGTTACTTACAATGTCTCTTCTAATCTGTAAATGTGAATTTCTCCTCATATTCCGGGAGTCCAAAATTTTGCACAAAGCAGGGTGTGGGCTAAAGACTGATTTCCATGAGTCAGGAGCACCAAGCTGCAGGAAGAAGAAGAGGTGTCTGAACCGAGGTTACTGGGTTACAGGGGGGTAAATGTCAGGTTGTCCTTTCTCACTCATACTGACCAATGTTCCATGAGTCCTGGAAAGGCACAGCTTCACCAGTCTTCACTGAAATGTTTTTTTTGCATAGCACTGGGCTAAGCAAGCGGTGTTCCCATTCTCAGAAGGGTTTCATGGCTACTCTTCAAGGAAGTGGCTATCATACCTCATGCCAGCCTCATGTAGCTTTGTGTGTGATGATTGCTGTCCTGGAAGATGCACTAGGACTGAGCTACGATCCTCCAGAGCTAAAAGCGTTAACGGTGGTGGTGGCTTAAAACCGGCTTATCTCCTGTCAATGGAAATCAGGCCTGACTTGGAAAGTACAGGAGTGGGGAGGGTTGAAAGATGATGAACAGGAGGCAGTTCCAGAGGCAGAGACTGTGCTTGACATCAGCCTCAGAGAAATGGCTTGTCAGCATGAACCTGCTATCTGCAGACATAAGTGAGAGGATAAATACAAGAAACGTAGGTGTGATCAGCAGAGAGGCAGGTACATAACTCCAGAGCTGCTGCAAGTGGATGGCTGTGGGGCAAGGCTTTTCTTTCTGTGGAAAACTCATCACTTTTCTTATCTGATGTGACACTTCCCTCCAGCTCCAAGCAGCATCACATACTCCTTGAAACTTATTTTTCTCTCTCCTTTTTATCAGATATAGGTTAGGACAGGAAGGGCTTATGTATCAATTGCAGTCTCTGCAGCATCACTCTCTGCTCTTACTGCTTCCTCTGTATAAAATGTATGGCACTCAGCAAGATCATTTGCACCTCCAAAGGGAAACGCTTTTAACAGACCAGTACCAGTAAAAAGATAAGTTGGCAGGTGCTGCCAGAAGGTTTGGGCAGTTCAAAAAGACTTGTACCTACAGAGACAGGATGAAAGTAGGCAAATGTGATTATTAGCAGCATCACCCTAGAGCATCCAACACTCAAGAAGCCCAGCCAGACTGATGTTTCTTCAACAAGACTGTGAGAAACTAGAGGTATGTTGAAATTGGATTCCGGCTTTTTCAAAACGCAGCAGCATTGCTGAAATGTGACTGAAGGAGATTTTTTTTAAAAGAGGTGTCAAGGTCTGTATTTTCCCTTCTCCATAGTAGGTATTATAGGTAACAAAATAATCTTCAAAAAGAATAGCAAACCAAATAATTGATTAATGGAGCAACCATTTTGACTGTGTTTTCCTAGTCTGTTACTTAATCACTGGAATGGGTTCAGGGTAGCACAGTATCTATACAATGCAACAGTCAGTGGTGTCCTCCTTCTCATACTCATTGACCAGTAGCTCCTTGTAATATGACAACTGAAAAGTTACTAAGTACTTATGGATTTTTTGTAGCCTGGGCTATTTTTGCTCTGTAATAAAGAGAAAAACAGGGACATGTGATACAGTAAAATTAGCAGTATCATCTGTATGAACACAGAGCCCACATGAGGATGATGGGTTGGGGAATTGCTTGTTGAAAACTCAAGGGTGATAAATGAAACCAAACTGGTCTGTGATGTTCTCACTGAAGATAGCATGCTAATTGTTCTGCTGAGGACGGCATTTCAGATTTTCATCTGTAGATACGTTCTGCTAAACCACAGATTTTTCTCAGTTTCCTCTAGAGGGCAATGTCATATAAATATTTTAAGCAATTTTTGGGTTACGTCAGCCAGGAATTCAGCCTACCTTACCTAAGAACTCATAAGATGGCCGTGAAAACTGTTTCTTTTCATGCTTTTTAGGATGTCTATATACACAATATAATTACTCTAAATGTTTCTTGGGCTTGTTCAGTGCAGTAGCTAATCCCTTTAAGGAGTACAGAAATGTATTGTGCATTTTGGGCAGATTTGCCTATGCTGGAATGCAGAGAGGGAACTGCTTATGGAGACCTGGCTCTCTTTTATTCACATGCAGCTTCAAGGACTTTCAGCTGCTACACCTCATTTAAAACTATTGTAAAAGAGATTATATCCAGTCTCTTGAGAATGAAGTTACCAGTTGCTGTAGTTTATGTTGGTAGCTGGAACGTCAGTGAAGAGGATAAATCTAAATACCAAGACTAAGTGGTCCTCAGGACCTAGGAAACAAGGGGTTTGTGTTGCTACTTATTTCCCTAAGAAATTAGATATTCCCAAATTCATTAACTGTGTTGCTTATTTGATGGGTGTTAGTAACAGCACAATTTTCAAATTAATTGTCCACATAGACAGCTGTTAAAATTAGTGTGAATCAAAGATGGCCACTCTGGACTTCAAGAATTGAATTTAAGGGATATTGTCTCCTATTTTCAGTTACTCTAGTGTAAAAAATGGCAAATATGAATAAAGGCTGTTTTGTTTTCCTTAAAGCTCAGCTGTATAATTTGAAACATACTGATATGGGCACAAACTTCTTTTTTGTTGTCTCTGTCATTATCTTCCTCACTTCCCCCAGACTAATACTACTAAGAGGGAAATTTGCTCTTGACTTCCCAACATGAAAATGGCTTTAGGGAAATCCTTCTAGAATTAGTCTCCTTTCCCCTCCTGATGGTGACTAGTCCTCTGGAGCATCACCATAATGGCCTTATTGGATTAACTTGCAGATCCCATATGTTTACTGAATTTTGTGGGCTAACATTCTTTGCAAAATAGCTCTTCCAAAAAAGTAATGGGCAATCTGCAGTTGCCAAGTTCTCTAAATGAACAAACCTGTTTGTTTGTTTTTCCCCAAACAGGAAAAGCAATTAATTCAAGTAAAACACTTATTCCCAAAAGCACTCTGTTTGAAAACAAGGGCCTGTGAATAAAAAGAGCAATAGTTGCATTGGCTTCAAAGCCAGCAGGCATTAGGTAGCAGAGCACGATTTGCCCTCTACTTTGAGTAATGGGAGCTCTCAGCAAAATCTGAGGACACAGCTCTTCTGTAGCTTTTACAAGTTAAGTAGGTGAGAACTGCTTTTTAATTACTTCTGCTGGCCAGGCAAGACTTTCTCTTAAACCATGTCTTAACAGAAATATGGTAAGGAGTCTGTAAATTATAAGTTGCTGGGAAAAATTTTTAGAGACATTAGTGGCAACTAAATATTCTTAGCTCATTTCTCATGCTGCATGAATCTGATGAATAGCTTTGGGTTTTAACTGAACATTCATCACCACTTTGTTTTAATGCTTGTGTTTGGATTTGCCTAGCTCTAAGGTTTCTGAAAGCTAAATGCGAAGGAGTACTCTTTGTCTTTGGCTGAAGGAGCTGTGTTTGGAGCTGGTGGTGTGCAGTCAGGTTGATTCACGCTGAGCTGGGATCTCGAGGCATGGGAAGCCCTGGGAACGTCATGCTTGCATGGCTCCAGGTGCTATAGGAACCATCAACAGTTCATGACTTTGTCTTCTCCTGCTGACTCTCTGCCTTCCTGGCTGGCAAGTCTGAAGCACAGCTTTCTTGCACAGAAAAACAAAGCTGTGCCTGTGGTCTCTAACAATATCATAACACTGTGGGCTGTGGTGGAACCGCTTCCCGTTTGTCTCCATGGAAATGGGGAAACTCTGCCTTCCAAATTTCCTCTGGCCATTCTGACCCAGGAGTACACAGAACTGTCTTCCGTCTGATCTGTTTTTGATCGTTGCCTGCATTTGGGAAGTGGTATATACGGAGAGCAGAAAATTATTTAGTAAACTAGCCAATCTAATCAGGATGAACTATGTGGTTAAAATAAATTGGGTTCCAATAATTCAGCTGTTAAGTTGTGGAGAAAGAAATAATAATAGCTTAAAAACATGTAAGGATGCCAAATGGATCAGAAGTTAATGACTGATGTGTGGAATTCAAAGTCAACAAGGATTTACTGCAGGACTCTGCCTTTAAATGGACTGTGTTTTAAATAGTGTATGAGAAAGGCAGAATCTCAGTGCATTATTAGAATTATTTGGTGACTCAGATGCTTTTTGTGATGACCCAAGAATCAAATTATGAACTGTGGAAATGAGGTTAAGGGGCATCATCATTAAAAAAAAAAATCATTCAACTAAGTTAGTAGAGAAGTAACGTCAGTCTTGAGAGAGGTGGATTTCAGAAGAGCTTGAAAACAAAAGAGGTAAAAGACAAGAGGGTAGGAAAAAAATAGGATGGAAGGACTTAGAAATTCATTAATTCTGGGTGGCTGTATAATAATCAAAAGTATTTTGTCTAATATGTAATTAAATTAGATACCATTATCTGTTAAAACAGTTCAGCTAGATCTCATAACCAAGGAAACCGATCCTGAGTCCAGGTGTCAGCTCCCATATTCACTGAGGTTTTCCCAGCCTCAAGGATATTCTCTCATTTAATGATAATATCAATAATAGCTTACAAAATATGAGGAGACATATTTTCCCTTTTTTTATAATCTTTAACATGCACAGCAGCTCACTTGGGAGCCACTGGTCATGTACTACACTGGGAGAGTTATGCATGACTTGGTGAAGCCAAGTCCTTTAGATTAAAAAATGTCATATTATCTTGCTATATACCAGGACTTGTGTAAGAATACAGCACGAACCAAATATAAATAACTAGTTTAAACTCCATGTTAAGTTTTGCCTCCTGAACATATTAGCGGCATTTGCTACTTGCTTGTAGTCTGTGTTGCTTTCTGCAGCAAGCCTGTACTGGTTGGCTGCTTTATCTTTCGTTTCTCTTCTGCATGCTTCTACTTTAAATCATTTACTTGTTAGTTATGTTTGCATAAACTGTATATGACTTAGAGCTATGTATCTAACTCCTGTCAGGGTCTTACAGCCTAATGGATAGCATGTGTGGACTTACGTGTTGGGTCCTGGTCAAGCCTTTTCCCCTCACTGAGAACAAGTCACAGCACTGGTGACAGGGAGGTGATGACAGCAGCTTGCTTTCTGCAGGTGCTTGAGCTCCCCAGGGAAAAAGCACTTTATTAAATGTTGGGCTTTACTTTAGAGCATTTCTTTCCAGATACCTGCCTGTCTGTTGGAGGGTTATAAAGTCAGAGCAGCTTCATAAAGGCTAAAATTCTTTGAAATACCTGTTTCTGCAGAAGTACATTTGAGCAATACAAATAAGCCCTAGCTTATGAGATACCTTCCTGGTTATGAATTTAGCCATTATCCAGCCTTCCTGAGTGCCTCCAAGAGGCATCAGTGTAAACAAGTGAGATTTACTTACCTGTAGGGTTTTGCTGGAATAATGGCAGAATGGAAAAACTGAATGCTATTTTTCTGAGTTCTTGAAGCCAAAACACTGTCCTTTTCTGTGCCTAGTACAGGCTTTGAGAAAAAAAGAAACACCCCAAAACACAACCTTGTTTGTGTTTTTGCTCCAGCCAACGTAGACATGAAATTTCGATTTCCAGATACGGTCTCTGAGGTTTGTTGTGAAGTGAGAAGGTCCAAAGCCAAGCCTGCTGGAGCTGCCAATATTCTGGTTGAAGCACTTATTCCAGTTTATAAAACTTTGCATATTATATCTTGACTGAGTTATCTTTTAGAACAAATTCTAGCAAGGCAGCTCTGGATGTGGGATGTGTGTTTACTGAGGTAAAAGGAGCCACTTTGGGGCTCTGTTGGGGAAAATGTGATGAAATGGTTTCCTGTTCAAGGCAACTCTTATTTGGTGAGAATTTTCTTGCAAGTGTAAACAGACTCCTTAGTAAGCAACTGAGATGAGGAGGAACCAGTATCAAGATGCACACGTGAGAAAAACAGGATTAAATATAACCATGTAATTCATCTCATGGCCGCACAGGTACATACTGGGAACAGTCTGGTAATAGAACCATAGAATAGTTAGGGTTGGAGAGGACCTTAAGATCATTTAGTTCCAATACCCCTGCCATGGGCAGGGACACCTCTCACTAAACCATGTCACCCAAGACTCTTGAACACTGCCAGGAATGGAGCATTCACAACTTCCTTGGGGGCAACCCATTCCAGTGCCTCACCACCCTCACAGTAAAGAACTTCTTATACTAACCTAAACTTCCCCTATCTAAGTTTGAACCTGTTACCCTTTTTCCTACCACTGCAGTCCCTAATGAGGAGTCACTCCTCAGTGATAGGATCCTCACCCTTCCCCAACCCAAAACCATAGCTCTCTCTCATGCTCACTTCACATACATACCCGTTGTTTTATGGTCCCAATTTGGCAGTCAGGGAGCCCATGGGAGACACGCAGGAGTGGTGTGGGAGTTTCAGGCATGGACAGAGGGACGAGGTTTATGTTGTTGTTCATGTTGTCCAGGGACTTCTGTTTCTGGCATTCTCCAGGCTCTTCTTCTGAAGACTAACTTCATGCAGGGAATGGGACAAAAGAAGTGAATGTGAGGTGAGGCTGAAGGTTTCCATCTTGGTCATGATTTGCCACCTGCTCTTTTAGCAGCATTCATCAAAGTAGCCTGAAAACTGTGTCCTGGAAAAATAGCTTGACTGAATATTTAAATTTTAAACCTACTGTCGCTCATATTTTTTCTGAGGTCAGCTGCAAATTGTAACTTTTAACCTTTTACTTGTGCCAATTCATCAAAATGTTCCTGTGTAGTCACTGAGACCTGATTTTTTATTTTTTCCTTTCAATTGATGGTAAAATCTCCTCCTGACTTGGGAGGAAGGCTTGTGACCTTACTAATGAAAACCTGAAACCACAGAACATCATTTTTTGTTCATAATACCCTTTTTCTTTGTGTACAATCAAAAAGCAAATTATTTTTCATTCCTTATTATAAAATGATTTCACTTTTTTCCCCAGGATATTATACATAATTGCTGAGGGGGAAGGAGGTGAATCCTAAATATCAGGGGATAGAGGAGTACTTCTTGATTTCCACATGTAAGCATTATGCCAGGGTAATCTGATTAACTAAAGAAGTAACTCTTAGCTTATGACCATATAAAAGAAGGATTGGACCTTCAGGATGTGTTCTCAAATGTGGTCAGCTGTGCCAGATATGTCCATCAGAAATCATCACAGCTTCAAAATGCAACACAAAGCTAACGACTCACTTGTTTATACTGTTGACTCTTGGAGACACTTGGGAAGGCTGTATAATGAATAAATAAATAAATCTCTGGTCCAACAAGACATGGGGATATCCTAGTGAAAAATCCAAAATGAATGAGAAATCGAAGAAAGATCCTGCCCATGTAGCCCATAAGCATGATGCTGCAATCAGTAGCAAATGCTACTACTGATAATGGTGTGGAGCCTATAAGAAAGACACACTGGACCCATTCAGCCCAAACAAGAAGTCTTGCAGATTAAATTTATATTAGCTGTAGTCTGTAGATTGCTTTAGCAAGCAAAATTGAGCCTGGGTGTTAAGAAGATCTGGATCTAGAAATCCAGATTAGGTTTCCTCCTTAAAGAGAAACGTGCACGTGTTGGCACTGGTTTTCATAACGGCTTTAGAAAGAAAATATTTGGAAACAGATGCAGTAGGTCTCTGTATATTAAATCCAGTCTGTGAAATAAAACTATTCTCTCTGACTGCACAGAATGGTCAGAAGACTCCTGGAACAAAATCCTCCCTAAATCTCATGTATGTTTTAAGGAAGACTCTTGAAACATTAATAAGCGGTGAGCGGATGGCACGTTCCACCACGTGCTGGGAAGTATGCACTGATAAAATGCAGGACTGTTGGTGGTATTTTAAAAAGCAAACAAGATCTGGGCTTCCACTTTGAATATCATAATGTACGCAGCGCAGCGTATTGCATTAATGGAGGCTATTCTAGCATAAAATGAAAGCCACATTTGGAACAATCTCTGCAGCCCTGGTTTAGGACCCTGGGGAGAGTAATATAAAATTACTCCAGGGTGGAGCACAGGTTGCTGGAGGGGGCAGCCTCTGCTGTAACCTACTTTATTTTTGTAGTTAAGGAGAAGGGAAAAATATGGCTTTGATAGGAAATCCTAGTGAGCAGGCACATATGGGCCGAGTGTTTGCCAGGGGGGAGTCAGCCCCTGAACAGAGAGCTTGTGTAGCCCTGTTACGCAGGTTCTGCTAGCTGGTGTGCCAGCCTTGCATGTATGCCTAAGTGTCCTGCTGGGTGTTTGCAGAGGAGTAAAACACTGTGTTCCCTTGACTGCTTCTGAAAACACACCAGAGCTTGAATTACTCCCCATGGAGGTGTGTTTAAGTGGTGTTGTGCTCCTGGCAGCCTTCCTCAGCAGAGGGGCTGGTCTTGCTCCCCTGTCGCAGCATCATCATGCAGTCGAGGTCATGGCTGGGGATGGGAAATGGCACCACCCTGCCTCTCTAGTCTTTACCTTATCTCACTAATGCTTTTTCTGAGATGCGTGATCTTGTCCCATTTCATGTCATAGCTAAATCACTTCCTATACTCTGAGTAGGGGAAGGTAGGGAGAGCACCTGGAGGCACCATTCTGGAACAGATCACCAGCAACATCCTGACAGGGTTGTTGATCTCTTGCCCATGTTGATCATCTCCAGCAGAGTTGTAGGTCTCAGCGTGAGGCATGGGCAGTAGCAGATGTGCAGAGCCCTCCCAACCAGCAGAAGCACCTTGCTGCTGGCAGCGGTCAGCTGGTGGGTTTTAAGTACATTTTCCCCCTATCTGTTGACCCTTACAGTTTATAATGAGATGTACATCATGTACTGTGTGTACAGAGCATTGTTGGTGGAAGATTCATATTGCTGTTCTCATGCAAAGAAAACAAACCCCATTGATAGCTGTGTTCCCCTAGGCTGCTGAGCACCCTGTGCAGCATTTTACACTCAGCAGAGCTTAGCGAAGTTAAAAATAGTTCTTGTCAAAGTATTTCTTGGTAGTAAAAATGTCCTTAGGATACTTTGTAAAATGGTAACCTTTGGACGAAACAGGGTGAGGAAAAATCAGAACATAGTCTTCAACTCTGCAAAAAAAGTTTGCATTAATTGTGCAATAGGGGAGAAAGGTTAAGAGCTGAGAAAACTGCCATCACCTTGAGGAAAGAGAGAATGGAATTTAAATAGCGATCTAAGGGTGAGTACATAATGTAAGAAGTTATAGCTTCATGAAGTATTTTTCCCTCAGTGCTTGAAAAATTCTCTGGGAGAAAATGCCTGGCTCAGTGTAGAGGAGGGAGGTCTTGATGAGAGTCTTTGATTTCAAAGAAGGTTAAAACCCGGACTTTCAGTCTTTTCTTTTTAATTAGTTTTTGAAGGTTAATGTCAATGCTGAATTGTCTCCCCAGTCTGTAATTTATAAAAGTAGGCTTAGTTAAGTGTTTTCACTTAAAAACAAAATAGTGGTAACACATTGGTTTAAACAAATGCATGTTTCTGTCTAGAGTCTCAAACCTAGGCCATACACTGTAAAGAAGTGAATATATTAATTGAACAGAAGTTAAAATTAAACAGAGGACATTACTGAGAGAAATGCAAACAGTAAGGATTGAGATGTGAAAGATGGCTGATGATATTTTCATTTTAATAACTGTAGCTGGTGTTAAATGTAGCAGATAAGGCAAATTACTCTAAGACTGCATGATTTCTAGGTTATTACTCCCTGTTTTATTTCAGCAATACTAGTACATTTCCTTATATCTGTCTTCTGCTCTCTGATCTTGGGTTGCTTTTTATTTTGAAGTTAAATACAGTATACTTAATGCCATGTAAATCTAATTGATATTGTTCTGGTAATACATACTTACCTGAATTACTTACCTGAATTAGAGACCTGCTGAGTGAGAAGTCTTTATCCCCTATAAATTTGTGGTAACCTCTAAATAAACTCTACAGGCACATGAAGAAATTAAATAAGAAGTGACATCGGAGCTATAAAATGTAGATAAATTGCATCACAGTTTGGAGTTTCATAGAAGATTCTCTAAAAGTGGGAATCTTTTTCATGTACATAGTTGATTTTTAAAATTATCAGCTTAGAAATAAACTATAAGTGCATACAATCAGCTCTACTATGGCTGCTTGCTAGACATCTTATTTCCTACTATTTGTATGGTGGGAGGAATAAGCAAGTGTTTACAAACAAATCTGGTATAGCTCTTGCAAGGGCCTGTCTGCCTGCAATTTGCATATAAAACCCCACCAAATATTAAGGGCTGGGCTGTTTTGAGCCAGACTGGGAGCTGTTTGGAATTTTGGGGGCACATTTTTTCTGTAGACCCTATGAAATTGTGGTGGGTTTGCGGCACAAAAGGATGAGGGTGTAACTCCTAGCTGAGCCCTGGGTGGCTCAGTTGGGATGGTGGCTGTGGGCTGTGGCATTCAGGTGTCCAGGGCTGTTTATAGTAGATGTGTGTTGGAGCTATTTAACCTGTATTTATTAAAAAAAACCCAATCTTTTGCTGTGCTTGTGTGCAGAAGAAATGGTAAGGGAAAGGTTTTCTCTTTGGTATCCATCTCATAGTGTTAATAGCATGTGGTGCAGAAACGGGGCTTTCTGGAAGTGGTGTTTCTGGATACTTAGGGAACTCGATGACCAGAATGCAGTGAATGGACCAAGCAAACTAGGGAGATCCTCTTGGAGGTCAGGGAAGGGATTTTTGTATTTACACTGGCATGGCTGGGAGCAGAATGTGGCCTTTGCAGTCCTTCGCTGTACCTTGGCATGATGGGCTTCTATGCAGTGTTAACTCTCTTTTGTGTCACTTTTGTGGCTTCTGTCTGAATTCTGAATTTTGCTATTTTCTCTTAGGAAAAAATGGAATATCCTAATGTTGTTCTGGGTTATATGCAGTCCTGGATGCTCACTGTGTTTTCAAAGGAATTTCATTTTAATCTGTATGCTCATTTTGCTGTCCATCAGATCCACAAAAGGTCTTGGGTCCTGGGAACACATACCATATAATTGACTTTATCTGTGTGTGCTGTGTGTCAGGGGTGTCAGAGAGATGATGCCCGGGACACAGCAGTGTTGGGGGAATGTAAATGTCTGCTTCTGTTATAAAGAACAAATGTTTCTGGTGCTTCCAAATTCTGAAAGTAACACTTGAAGTAAGGCTTAAATGTAGTGCAGGTACCAGACCTACCGCTTATGAGCTCTCCTCAGTTGCTTCCTTGAAGTATTCACTTATAATACTAACACATTAGAGAAACTGATTTCAGTGACATTTAGTTTGTATGAGTGTGGCTCTAAGGTGATTTGTGTTTGTTGTTGTTTGCCTGAGTGTGAATCAAGAACTTGTTTGTGCACAGATGATGACAAGAACCAAAAATAACGCAGTCCCAAAAATATCATGTAGCATTTTCCCTGCAGTGAATTGGGAATGCCATTGCAACTGTATCAGCTAAGTGCCAAAATGGCTGTTTCTGCAGCCTTCTTTTGACTGCCATGAGAAAGAGTTTCATCAATCCACAGTTTCTCCATCCTTAATATTCTCCATCTTTCATTCTGTACTCTTGAAATTAAACCTAGAAAGGAACTGGATGCCCAGCTCTGTGGGGCAGAAGAGGATGATCTGTTCTAAGTAGTTCTTCTTAAGCCGGTTTTCCTTAAACATTTGCACTCTGTGTTTATAAATCAATGCTTTATCTGTAAAAAACCATGACTCAGATCCAGTTTTGGCTTATATCAAAGCAGATTACTTTGAAATGCACAGCTGCATGTGTGCGTGCACGTAAAGTATCTAATTGCTATCAATATTCTCCAAAATAAGAGCTGAGAACATTTAGGGACAAATCCTCCAAAATTTCAGTGGGTGATGGCTCCTAAATAGAGATAAGAGAAGCTTTGCACAGCCATCACTGAACTGAGAAGTACCCAAGGATTCTGGGCTTTCCTGATGCGCGGAATCCTGTTCTGTGCTCTCATGCAGGCCACTTTGGTCTTGCCTGAGCCTGAGCTGCTCCCCTGTCTCCTTGTGCCCCAGGGATCCCACATGCCATTTCTCTCCCCTCTGTGCCTCCTCAGGTCGGTGGGGAGGAGAATGCACCTCCTCACACCCTCTGGCTCTTTCTGCCTAGTATATTTTACCAGGCAGGACGTTGCTTTTTTCTTTGCATTTGAATAGGAAGTTGGGTCATATTTTGTACCCCACTGGATAAACAATTCATGGATCTTTCTAGACTTCCAGTGTCATAGCAGACAGTGCAGGATACCCGCTGTGGTCTCTTTTCTGTTTATGACTGTAGCCTAAATAGTTAGGGAGACAAAAGGAGGCATCCCAGGGAGTGATTCCTGCTCCAAAACTCTTTTGTATTATTATAATAATCAGGTCATGAGAACATCACAAACAGTTTTTAGGGCAGGGACTAAGGACAACCTCTGCCTCCCACGTGAATATCCTGAATTTTGCATTGTGTTTTGCACAGAGGAATTCAGTTAGAAGAAGAGGTGACGTAGAGGGCTTAGGCAGAAGCCGTCTGGAGGCTACTTGTTTTCCTAGGAAAATAATGCTGGTGTGCATTTCTCTCCTCGTGAGCGGCTGAACTTGCTGTCCGTGTCCTGGATGAACTCCCCAGCCCCTGTGTTGCACAGAGGACAGATGCAGCCATCACACCCTCCTCTCACTGTGCTCAAAACCTGATCTCTGCTTTATAAATGAAGGGGCTTATGATGTTTTTTGTCTTTTTTTGCTTTCTTTTCTCGGGAGATGTCAGGCCATGAATCACAGTTGGAAGGGAGGCATTTCCTGGTTAGCAGCGTTGAGTCCGAGAAAGAGGCACATCCCAAGGAGTGAAAGCTTCCCTTTGCCTTAGCTCTGTGTTTGTTAACTATTGGTGCATTCAGTTTTGGCACCTAATTAACTACCTGCGCTCCCTGGGAGCTGAGGCACTGACACCAGGCTCTGAATTTTGCTCCAAGGAACAAAGCTCAGAGACTCTGCTGTCTCCCTCTAAACTCCTGGAAGGCTGAACATCATGCTGAAAATCCTGAAAAACAAGAGGGACGGTGCTTTCTGTGTGAGGCAGTACTGTACCTGAGAGCCAGGACTCCTGTGTGCAAAACTAAGCTGTTAAAAGACTCCTTGAACACAGCACTGAACTCAGTGAAGAATTTCATCCTTGTCCATCTTGATTACAGCCAGATCTCCTCACCCCTTGGGCAAATATAATAATTCTTGTTATTATTTTTATGGCTTTGCTCTTTTTTCTTTTTTTTTTTTTTTTTTTTTTAGTTATAGCAGTGGGTTTATTCCGGGTGCATGGTCAAAATGTCAGTCATCAAAATGTGACCACAGTTGTGTAATTTAGACTGTAGAAATAAAAAGCCAACAAACCCAAAAAGCAATATTGGATAGAAGCAGAATGCTGTTAGGCCTGCCAGGAACTGTCTGCCACATACCTGAAAAATGGCCTTGAGATGTTAAATGACAGCTGGTGATAGACACTTGGCTTTAGCACATCAGGCCTCGCTCCAGGTTAGAAAACAACCCCTGGCTGGGG
Source organism: Psilopsiagon aymara (assembly GCA_024733675.1). Classification (NCBI taxonomy): domain Eukaryota; kingdom Metazoa; phylum Chordata; class Aves; order Psittaciformes; family Psittacidae; genus Psilopsiagon; species Psilopsiagon aymara. Next base: position 426 of record JANRGW010011069.1, on the reverse strand, counting down.
ATTTTAATTTGGATGCCCCGAGTGGACGGAGTACGTATGCAGGCTGGCTTTCAAGAGGAGCCTGGTTTGGAAGTGGCAAGCGTATGGGAAGGGAAAACACCGCGTCCTGAGCAGGTCCCAGCTAAGGTCACCTAAGGCAGAGCAGGGATGCTCTTCTCACCCCCGCTCACACCTCTGTGGGGAGGGGCGCGCAGAGGACCTGGCGTCAAAGCCGCGTTGCGGGGTCTGGCTCTGTGCGGTGGTGGTGGTGGGCATAAGGCACGACACGCCGGTGATGTCCGCAGTGGGACCGCGCTCTCCCCCGGGGGGTGTCCGTGCGCGTGCGCGCCCCGCCGGTCCCCGTTCCCACCTGCGCGGCGCGGAGCCCGGTGCGCGGCGGGGCGGGGCGGGGATCGCGCGTAACAGCCTGCAGCCGCGCCCCGCGCC
>JANRGW010011068.1:0-16642 GCA_024733675.1 Psilopsiagon aymara | reverse complement strand
CAGGAGCAGAGGGAAGAAAAAAAAGGGAGGTGAGTGAACAAACTGCGTGGCTGATTTATGGTTTAAACCACGACACTTTGTCAAGCATAATTTAAGACACGTCCCACATAAGCATTTTCTTAACCTTCTGCAGTTTTGACTTCACATGACGTTATAAGATTTTATTTAAGAAATAAAAAAAAAAAAAATAAGAAATAAAATTTTAAGAATTAGAAAAAAGTACTTAAGAAATAAAAAAAATATTTAAGAAATAAAAGATTTTATTTAAGAGATAAAATCTGGCCATCAGTGTTACTTCCTATGTCACGTATTATCACTAGGGAGTTCAGAATGGGATGCATAATTCTAGCCTTAAACTTCTCTGAGCTTCAGGTTTCTGCAGGGGTTCTTCAGGTTCACTTGTCTGACTGTGATGAAAGCTGAGTCTTATGTTAGCCAGTGTTTTTTTTCTTTGAATGGATGACTGAAAAGTCTAGAGATGGCCCATCAGAGACATAAGCATATGTGTCCTATTAGGGCTTCTCTCATGCCACCATACATATTTATTTTTCAGAGCTATGGTTACAAAATGCCATCCTACAGTAGCCCTTTCATGAATGGTTTTCCATATTAGGTGATCTCCTCTTGCAGAGGTGCTCTCCACAGATTGCTTTACTGGGTGGCTTACATGAAAATTTCCCCTCAGAAGAAAACTTGATCCTTGAGAAGTGAGCCACAACTTGCATTCAAATCAAAATTGTTGTTAGAGACATCCAGGTAACAACCTCTGCTGAGAAGACATGGGAAGGTCATCAGTAATCTCTATTTTTTGATTAATAAGTTTCACTTTCATTTGCTGCCTCAAATGTTCTGGCTGCAATTACTCTGCAGAACTTTTTCAGTCTGTCTCATAACAGAACCATACTGTGCTAGCAAGCTTTTTAGGCTTGGCGCAAAACAAAAATCTCTCTTTCAAAAGAATCCCAAAGGAAAGGGAGCATGGATGTTTAATATTTTTTTCTCTATCCCAGAAGTAATAATGCTAGGAATAGGTTATTTTCTTTCCCTGTATACACTCTAGCTTTGTGCAGTATTGAAGCCAACTGTATTATTTCTCGTGTGCAGTCTTTAGTGTGAGTAGGACAGGTGTCTCGTCTCTTTTGAAGCTCATACATTTCAGAATAACCTCTGCTAATACAGTACCTCAAAGTATGCATGTGCAGTCCAAAGCTCGATACCTATCACACGCCAAAAATACATTATGCACTAAAAAGGTGATGTTAATTTACACTGGTCAAATATTCTGTTTGATATTCCATTTAAATTCAGTTGATTTACCTTCCATACTGCAAATAAAATGCACTTAAAATACAGTCAGCTTATCTCAAAATAAGTAATCAGCTGCAGGATAGGAAACATCTCATGCATTCAAAGAAATATACTGAATCTGTCGCTGATGCGCTTTGCCTTTGCATATCTGCTTGAGACCTGGGTGCATGTATTCACTCCATCAATGACCATTTTCACTGAATTCACAAAGAGGTGACAGCAGGGGTGTCTAACCTGAGCTCAAAGTGCTTTGGGAAAAAAAGATAATGCCAGTCATCAATTCTAGAGAAAAAGAGAAACGGGAATCTTTCTGTAGTCTTGGAGTCTAGACTACAGAAAACTAAATGAGCCACAGAGGTACCAATGACTCTCTTTAGAATAACTAAAGCTGTTCTGATGAAGTCTAATATTTGATTCACTGGCACTTTTCCAAAGTCAAAATAAGGCGAAATAATTTCCCCAGTTAAATTCAATGGACGCTTCAAAATTAATGACCATGAAGTTCTAAAATGAAAATAATACTGTTGTGTTCTCAGTGATACACTTTGTTCTGAAAAACTGATTGGATCACTCACTGTGACAGATCTGTTTTCTCACAGGACACAATTAAGCAATATCTAATTTTCTGGATCCCTAAACCAAATCTTTTACTGCAAAAGCATTAGAAAAAAATCAGCTTGTTAAGAAACAGAAACAGGACTTTAATGAAGCAAATTTCACTGAGTTGATATTCTTATAAAGACAATGATTTTATAAGTCTAATTGGTGTGTGCCTTCTATTATATGCCAGACTTTGTAAGGATGATTATTTCTGACATACTGGGAGCTAGGAATATAATTAATTGCTTTAATATTTGGATAAATATCAGCAAGTTTTTATGGCTTTGATCACACTCAAGATAGTTATCATTTGCGTAAGAAATTAATGGGCTATATTGAAAAGGTGCATTAGATTTCTTTTAATATCAAAAATTAGATCTAGGGTACGTGTTCTGTCATACTCCCCTCCATTTAACGCTGTATTAATTTCAGTCTTCTTTTAGTATAAGAAAATAATCCATGTCACTGAAGTTTTCCGGTCTGCATAAACCTGCAACACTGAGATCTTTCGTATCCTATTGATTCAGGGCTGCGCCAAAAATCTCATTGAAATCAATGAGTCTTTCCATCGCTTGCAGTGGAATTAGGATTAGACCCTTACATGAAAGCTGGGTGTGCTCAGCACCTTACAGATATAACGTTCACAAAATAAAAAAGTTGAGACTTTCAGTGGAAAACCAAAATGTTTTCATTGTGAAAGTAATGCTTTCATTGTTTAAGATATTTGCCAAACAACTCACTTTAAGATTCGCTGAAATTATTACTTGCTGGTGGTCAAAAATGACTATATATGCAGTAGGAATATACCAAAATAGTACACTCATTGCAATGAACGATTTATGTGATTGTTTTTAGGAAGTGACATCTAAGGTACTTTTATCATAGAAATTTAGGAATTCTTGAAGGAATAAGCTTTTTACACTTTGCTTATAGTTTGCCAGAGAAGAACTGTATGAAAAAGGAATAAGGATATCAGATACATTCTTTGGACTACTCAGAATTGGAGTATTTTCCCTTCAATCTATTTCTGTACATGTATTCACATTTTATCTATTTATTTAAAAAAAATTAGAATATTTTTGATTATTTGAAATTAGACATCACACAGCTTTGAAGCATATTTTCCACTATTTTTAGTTGTTATTGTTTTTTATTATCCATTCATGCTTTCAACTTGATGGTGAAAGTAGAAAAATTCCAAATATACTATGAAAACTGTGCAAAATATGAATATACAACCACCAGAAAATAAGAAAACTCTGTATTGATTGATAACTCTTCAAAAACAGTTAACACAGCAATGTTTCTGTTTTCATTCATTCTAAAGTAAACACAATGAAGTATCAGATACTGATATTTCCCTGGGATTTTTAGTGATTTCCTGGGTATAACTAATTCTTTTCCATATCATATCAAAAGCATCTTACAAGTTTAGGGTTTTTTTTCTAATGTTATTCTAATACAGTTCTTTAAAATTTTGCATGGAGCTTCAATTCTAAAATGTCTGGTTTGAAAGTGAAAGTGACTTTCTGTATCATTTATCTTTGTTTTAGCAAAGATACCCTTCTTTTTCCCAGCTTTTCATACTTTGGCAAAATAATTCATAGAAACATGACATTGTTTAGGTTAGAAAAAACCTATAAGATCATCTAGTCCAACCCTCAAACCAGCACCACTAATTCCACCGCTAAACCATCTCCCTGAGTGCCACATCTACACATCTTTTAAATATCTCAAAAGACAGGGATTCAATTGCTTCTCTTCTTGGTCACCTGGGTACACTGCTGGCACATTTAGCTAGCTGTTGATCAAGGTCCTTTTCCACCAGTCAGCCTTCCAACCCCTCTTCCCTAATCCTTAGTGTTGCATAGGGCTGTTGTGAGCCAAGTGCAGGACCCAGCACTGAGACTCGTTGGACCTCATACAATTTGCTTCAGCCCCCTGATCCAGCATATCCTTCTGTAAAGCCTTCTTAATCTTAAGCAGATCAACACTCCCACTCATCTTGGTGTCATCCGTAGTTCATTCCTATTCTAATGAGACCTTGTTAAAATATTAGAAATCTGCTTTGCTAACTGAGTACATTAAGCTTTACTTTGAGTTTTAATGTCTTACATACTGTTTTTGGTTTCGTAAAACAGAAGTAGCGTTTTAACCTGCTGTTGGATTGAAGAATTCCGTTCTGTATCGTAGCTCATGTTGCAAACATCTACTCACCACTCCTTGACATTCCAGCCCAAGACTACAGTTGACAAAGATAAGCAAGCACATCACTCTCACAAATGGTCTGTCTTCTTCCTGATGCCCCCAATATGGCAGGAAAGATCTGTTCTAATGAAAGGTGTCCCTGCCTCTGGTAGAGGAGTTGGAAGGATTTTTAAAGTCCCTTCCAACCATAACTTATTTCTATGATAAGAAAAGACGGGAAAGAAGCAAGCAACCCAAAGAAACTATCAAACATAAGGATCATCTCAGACCAGCGAGGTCAATATTCAGCTTTCCTAACTCCTCTACTATGTGGCTTATATGATGTTACATTATTTAGCCTAAAATAAACATTTTATAATAAAATAATAAATACTTTAAAGCCTCAATCTTATAAGGTATCTGCAATAATATATTTTTTTTTTTAAATAACTCATTACCCTTTGGTTGACATAAGATACCCTCCTTTTATAACAATATGGTCCCAGTTACAAACACAGGGCTTTGCAGAATTTGATCATGGCAGGCTGAGGTCTGAAGTCTTACTAGTCTCATAGGAAATTATGTTAACACTAACGTCTTAACCTTTTGAACAACCTTTGGATAAAAGATGAGTGGATTATTTTGAGAAACTAACAACCAGGTTTATTTCTGATGTGGTGACTTCGGAAAGAGCTTGGCATTCTTCATAAATGTGCTAAATATGCTGATATACAATGAATTTTTTGTTTTGATTTGAATTTTACTAAGGCTGATGAGGTTTTAGAAATTATGTCAAATTGCCATCAATTCTCATAAATACCCATAAGATTTAGAGAAGCACAGACAAGGCCAAAAGAGTCCAAAACGATCATGACCTTACCTATTGTTTCCCACTGAATTAATCATCTTCCCTTACAAGAAACCTATATCTCCAGTGCTCCACAATCCTACTGACCTCTGTACAGCTGCATAAATTTTGAAACTTAAGACACAGGTCTCATTTTCCATGTAGCACAGGGCAGAAAACTAACTGGTGCATTGCCATAGTCCAGTGTACATAGTCCCTGTGCACAGGTAAGAGCACAGGGTTTCTAACTGATACACCAAGGTCACCAGGCATCTATGCCTGTGCTATTTAGTTGTGGTTCCATGTCTAAGTTGCTTTCAGTTCTGGAGCTTACATGATCACTGTAGGATTGGTGTTCTCCATACTGAACTCTAATGTTACTGGTGTGTATCAGATTGAACTGTTTTGGAGATGCCGCCTAAATTATAAATTATTCTACATAAATTTATTTTTTTTCCCAAATATTGAAAATTGGAAAATAGCCTTAGTATTCTACCTATTCAAATCCATAGGAAGCATCCACACTTTAGGTGTCTGCCTAGTAGAATTCAGTCCACAGATCTCGTGCATCAATCCACATATCTAGTCTAGTTACATCTAGTTTCTTTTATACATGTGCACACCCATTAATGTTTCTATTTGAACTGCTATGACAAGGTGACCTTGATCAGTTATATAGCATGGCAATGTGGTACTACATCAGCTTACTGAATTTAGTTGAGTCTGAAATATGGTAGCTTCTTTCCCCCATCCCAAGCCATTAAGCTTTCTTTTCCTCTTTATTTCTCTGTCTCATCATAACTAATACGGGGGAAACAGAATGAATACACAATTCTAGCTAACAAGCCTGACCTTTTGCTTCTTTAAGATATGATGCTGCCATGGGCTCAGCAGTAGCAGTCATTATTTTTCCTTCTTAGTAGCTGGTGCAATGCTGTGCTTTTGACTTTTGGCCTGGGAACGGCACTGATAACACCAATGGTTTTAGTTGTTGCAGTAATGTTTAGTCTGACCAAGGAGTTTCTGAGTCTCATACTCTGCCAGGGAGGAGAAGCCAGGAGGAAGCAGAGACAGGACACCTGACCCAAACTAACCAAAGAGGTATTCCATACCACAGCACAACATGCCAGGGATGTAAGAAATAGGGGCAGGGACCTGAAAGGGTGGGATTCACAGCTTGGTCAGGCTGGGTATCGGTGGTGAGCGGATGTTTAATCTTTCCTTGTTGTTTTCCCTTGCCCATTATTTTTATTGGTGGTAGCAGCAGTGGTTTGTGTTATTCCTTAGTTATTGGACTGTTCTTATCTCAACCCATGGGATTTGCATTCTTTAGATTCTCCTCCCCATCCCTCTGGGAGTGAGGGGAAGGAAAAGGGGAGAGTGAGTGAGCGAACTGCATGAGTTACAAAACAGATGCTAAAAATCACTGTAGCAAATTCTGTCAGTGTTCACCATTAACCTTCAAAAACTATTGTGTCGCTTTGCCATTCAGAGACAATTTCAGTATTAAATACAGGTGCAATAACCACTAAAGGAACAAAATGACCTTGCTGTGGTTATCAACCGAAACATACAGATAGATAGATTCTGACTATTGCAGTTCTTTAAGAAACAAAAGAATGTTGAAATATATTGGCTAGTGTACTTTTAAATAGTCTTGAAAGTTTATAATAAATAGGCAGCCATAACCTGCTGGAAATTAGTTGGAAAAATAATTCAATGTAAATGTAGTGCAGGAGTTCAGTGGAGGACTTATCAGGCACTCTAAGCAGGAAACAAGGCATCTGTTTGGCTTCCAAGTACAGAAATATTTGCCTAATGTAAAGCTGATTCTCCTAAATAAGCTGATTCAGGGTTCTTCTGTTGAGGCATTCAAAGAATTCAGATAGACATGCAACTTAATGTAATTAAATCTGCCTATACACAAGTATTTTTATAGGAGTAGATAGATTTACTTCAACATCATTGGCAAAAGGTAAAAAGGGTTTTTTTATTATTATTTAAGGGAGAAATACTCTGTATTGGATTTAGTGTGGGTTTAGTGTGAGGTATACATTTGGGTTTAGTGTGACGTGTTCCTGCCCATGGCAAGGGGGTTGGAACTAGACGATCTTAAGGTGTTTTCCAAGCCTAACTATTCCATGATCCTATCATCATACTTTAGTGCATCCAATACAGGAGATAATGACTTTTCATGGAAAAATTAAACATAGCTTTTGGAGACACATAGTTCTAAGTAAACTGTAGCAATAGAAAAGCCATTGAAAATTTTAATAAATGGTTTCAACAAACACCTAACAGGTGAAAAACAAAAGAGTGAACTGTACTGCTTGTTTTTTTCTTATGTGGATGCCCTATCTTTTTGCATACATCATTTTAAAAATAAAACATTACTGTTTTATATAAACTATAATTTTCTTGGTAAATAAAGTATTAAAACCCTAATTAATTTCTAACTAATATCCTATCTGTATATTAATATAGGACAGCTATTCATTTCACAGCCACACATATTGCCTAAATTCCCAGAGCTGACATCTCTTCTCTAGAAATCATGAATGCCAAGTCCGTATTATATGTTTCCAAAGGTTCAGCAAACCATCATTGCAGTAAATTGCCATAAATATTATCAAGAGCTAGAGTGAAATTCCTGTAAATGAAGATTAAAGGAATGAAATTGGCTGAGCTGAGCAAAGTAAGGAATTCATGTGCGTCCTAATGTTGTAAATCAACTTAGACTCTACAGTCTCTGGCTATTTAATTAACAGCTTCATATTCTGCTAGCGAAAGAAGGGTCACAAGGACAGGATATAGAACATGCAGTAATTCCACCAAGGTCTGCATTACCTCTAAGGCCAAAATACTGTTTTTTCAATGAATGCAATTCTTGAGTTATAATCAGATAGATTTTTTCAGCCTCTTCCTTCTTTGCTATTCATTTCTTTTGCTTTGCCTCTCTATCTGTACATTCATGTCCACTTCTCATACACCTTCACAGCCTTAGTCCTATGGTAGCTGATTATATCAGTAGCTCCTTAGTTTGATGGAAAATTTTTTAAAAATCACAAAGTACAATAAGGTACAATGTCATTCAAAATCTTAGTTTTTAAGCTGTAAAGGCCATCAGTTCTGTAGTTAAATGAATACTTGCAAATGCAACACATAATTGTACTTTCTTATTCCAGAGAGCCTTATGTACAAACAAGGATGCTTTTGTGCACTAGTAAATGTACATCAAATCTGCATGGAGATCTCAAAGACTATTCTCAAGCCCAGAAACAAACTATAGTTCTTCATTCTCCCTAAAAAACAGTATTCCTAATAAAAAGTTCAGAACGGTCACAAATTCAGTGCCCTGTGGTTCCACAAATATTTGCAGGTATATGACTTGGGAGAATTAAAACAGTGAACGATGAGTTTATCTTAAATAAAAGGATGACAAGAAAAAGCAAAAATTGGAATTATTCATAGGAAATAGCACAGAGTGATAATTCATAGATGACAGCTCGAAGAAATTGTGATATATAGATCTGAATCCACCCAGGAAGCTGAAGAATTGACTGCGCAAGCCTTCTAATAATTAAGATATAAAGGAAGTACATTTTCTTTTCTGGTAATTTCCTGGGAAAAAGAGTATAGGTAAAAAAAAAATAGATAAAAAAATGTCCCCTACCTGGAAATGAAATGGGTCTTTCTCTGATTTTAAAGTTAAAGACTTCTTTATTTAAGCTAGCGTTTTAGTGGAATTCTAATCCAGATTGAGAAACTAGATATTAGTTTAAAGCAAATCTGTAGTACTGAAGATGGCTGCATGCTTAATAGCAGTTGGGCTTCCAGAAAATTCATTCTGATTATTGCTTTAGCATGCTGTGATTCTTGACTGCTACATGCAGATGTGCAGAATGATGCGCAAAACTGAATTTTTTTTAATCCTTTATCCCGAATGTTTTCTAAAATCAAAGGACTCTGGACTTGCTTTAACTCTGCTTCATGAAGGGGTTTTTACATAGCTAAAATGTATGCAAAGCTTATGCAAATAGATATCAAAATATGACTTGACATTAATAAGCCATCAGAAGCACATTATCAAACACCCATAAATTAGGATACTGGCCAAATCAATGCATGTGCCAAAACTCAACTGAATAAATTAATTGCTGTTACAAAATATGATTTCTTCTTCAGGTATATTCATACTTCTTTTTATTACTGTTATTATTTACTTTCCTTCAACGTTCTAAAAAATAGGCTTCTGGGCAGGACTGTTAGCACAATGTTAATTTCATACACATTTTAAGGAATATCCACAAAAACCTTATCTTACAAATCTGAACATTCAATTTACTGAAGTGTATGGCCACCCAGTTAGCCAGCAGAAAGGAGAAATATATGAGCTATGTAGACCATTGTGCATAATCAAGACCACTTACTTTTAAATAGTTAAGTGTAACAAATTTCTTGAGATCATTCTACAGCTTCAAAATTATTTACAGAACCCTTACCTTACCAAGTACTCTCAAAAGCTTGTGGGAAATGAGATGCAAGTGACTAAAGTTTTCTTCATGGTCTGCTCCTGGATTTGGTATCTCTTCCCACTATGACTGTCATAGTCAGGGTTCACAGTGAAGTCCAGCATAGCTGGAAATAACTTCCTGAAAAGACAGCTGGCACAGGAGGAGTATCTAGACACTTGTCTGTTGGTTCCCTTGCTAAATCAGTGGTAAATTACCTAATATGACTTGATTTCAGCCCACGGTGTAGATAAGTCTGCACTCCTTGACCACCCATGATAGATATAAGAGGGAATATCATTGTCTCATTAGCCTTAGCTATGCATTGAAAGAAATATCTATTTCAGCAGGGGAAAGGAATAGATCAAGGCCAATCAATTTTTTATGTTCTGATTCATGGAACATGTTGAAGGACTATAATCCCTTTCTTCCCTGTAGATTATATAAGTATGGTCATCTTTTCTCACCCTTCAGAAAGTCATACTTTCCAACAGTGTGCTAGTATATGACTAATAGCTGAGAAAAACATATATAATGCCAGAAATACAGTTCACCTTTTTTTTTTTTTTTTTCTTTTTAATAAAAAATATACTGCAGGAGTTGGAAGACAAAGAATAATGAATTATCTTAGAAACTGTGCCATAAATCTAGTTTGAGTGTTTACCATTATGTTTTACCATATATTAATGCCTAGATATATAAAATGTCCCTCAGATTTACACACTTTCTATAGTAAGCTAATCTACAATAAATGCAAACAAGTTATTCTCCCTGTCCTATTTTTCTTCTGGTATGGCTATCATAAAAAACAATGACAATCCACCTGACATTCCCTAGATATGTTTCTAAATGCTATTGAAAATAGATTTGCATGTGAAAACACTAATTAATGAAAAACAGAGCTTCAAAGAATTGATTGAAAAGTCCAAAAGAGATTTTCTAATTTAGAAAATACCTTGGCATGTTAAATGTGAAAGTAGCAGCAATGCTATTACATCTTAGACAACAAAAAACCCAACATGATGCTCAGATGTTCAGCAGCTACTATCTAAGATGCAATCTTCTTTTTCATCTGATGCAATTTGTTTGCTTCACGATTTCAGAGAACAGAGCTAATCAGTTCTAGAAGTTAGTGTAAGGTTACAGTTCTCTAAATGAAAAATGAAATAGTGTCAAATTATATTACAAAGTCTAAGGTGAATCTCAAATTCATCTTAGATTCCTATTACCTGGTATTAACAACTTCACAGTCACTGCTGATTTTCAAAAGATGAGATTGACCTTAGATTTCCACAAAAATTTTGTGACACAAATATTTTTGATGACTCATAGTATGTTTGAGATTGGAAGGTGAGTCTGGAGGCCATCTGACCCAAAACTTCTTCTCAGGCTGGGCCGCCTACAGCTCAATACCCAGGACAATGTCCAGATGGCTTTTGAATATCTCCAAGGATGGAGACTGACTTATCTAGGCAAGCTGTGTCAGTGCTTGGTCATCCTCACAGTGAAAAAGTGTTTCCTGATGTTCAGAAGACTCCTCCCATATTTCAGTTTATCCCCCTTGTCTCTGATTGCCCACAAGAGAAATTACTTTTGAGGTAACATGATATATATCAGGCATATCATGCCAAAAAAAAGAAAGCAGAAGGACCTTAACTACATTAGATGATTTACGTTTTACAGAAAATTTACTATGGAAAAATGCCACTGAACTCTAGTATCAACATGCTAACGTCTACCTTTTTTAAAACACTATATCCTCTAGTCATAGAAGTTAATATCATTCTGTCTGTAAGTTATTAGAAAATACTAATTACAGAACTAAAGCATCAAGGTAGCCAAACACAAAATGGAAGCCTTAGAAAATCTAAAATTGTTCTAGATGCCCTCATAGGTCACGGAGTCCTACCCAAAGTGTTGTGAAACTTATTTGAGTTGTTAGGTCTGGATTTGTCATCAAATACTCCAGAAGAACTGAGGTCCTTGATTCAGAGGGCTCTATTTCTCCCAAGGCAGAATTACTGATGTTTTTTTTACTCCTACCTGAACTTTGAGCTTTTATGAATTCTGCTGAAGCTGTAAAGCCTGTCTGAAGAACTTGCTTATTTCTTCACCCAGTCAAGAACCTTAGTGTTCTTATGTAGTTTTAGCTGTTCTGTGAAAAAATTGCCTGTGGCAGTAACTTTTTGAGAGAAAAAAAAAAATGAAGATATCTGACACTCCTCCTTCTGTATACTTCTAGCCTCAAGAAATCAGCTGACTACAATAAGTAGTCTAAATACATTGAACACTGAAAGAGAGCAATGACACTTTGAGGAGAGAATTCAGCTCGACATATTTTTCTCTCACTTCTGTTTTTGGTTGAAAAAAAGTAAATGTCTCTGGTATACAGGGGGAGTGGATAATAGTTATCAGAATTGGGAACGAAATGAATGGAATACCTACCCTGTGTATAAAGCAAATATGAGCAAAATGAACATGTAAAAATGGTTTTATATATGTGATCTTTGTATCAAGAAATTCTGTATGCGTGGAACTTCTTTCATAAGTAGTACAACACATAAATACACAGGACACTGGACACGTTCCTATTCAAAAGATGCACTCCATCAGGTATTCACTGTCAGATTGTATGTGACTGGTTAGAATGAGAAGTGCATTTGACTATATTGTAAAGGATTTGAGACTTTGACAGCTTCAATCTGCATAATTTTATGACTTGTGTGGCTTCAGGCAGTCTATGAAGAGGTGGCAGGTAATTTTAGAAAGCTAGATCTTATCATTTCTAAGTCATCAATAACCTCACTCATCACTGATGATGAGAAAGTGTACCTCTGAAGCTATACTGTCTGATCCATTTTGCAATATGAAGTATTGGAGTGGTTGGTTGCACTGGAGCTGAGCACTAAGCATCAGAGAATCAGGGGTTAAAGACTATGGCGCTTCTAAAGAGACAAAAGGAGCTGCAGTATTCCAGGCCGCTGGGGAAACACAATTTAAACAGTAACACTGTCTTTCTTATCCAAACAAGTATAATCATCTGTCAGTGTTAATTATTGTGCCAGGGCCCAGATTAATGGAATCCTATAATGTAGCTTTTGTCACATATAGCTCCATCTTGTTCAGATTTTGTGTAAATCCTCATGCTCAACATAGAGAAGTGTTGTCAGGCTGTGGTTTTAATTTTGTAAAAAGACATGTATTTACCAAGAATAAGGTCACTAATAAAGTGTTTCTGAAATTTTTATGTTTACTTTCAACCAAAACACTTCTGGTCTAGGATTTAAATATATTCCTGCTATGTGTAGAGCCTATCACAGTGTTGTACTACTGTGGGTGGAGGGTATTGTGCTAGCCTCCTGCAGATAACCCAGGAGTGACACCACAGACCCATCTGTTTTATTTTTCCTTGATGAGAGAAACAGAAGATAAACAAATCACCATAAACAGTGAGAGGTAACTGGTCATCAGAAATCCCTTCATTTGTAATTGGAGCTGTTGTATCACAAAAAAAAATGCATATTTTAATAGAAGTAATTTCTACTTTGTGATTGTCCTTTTAAATAATGTTATGGTGGTAGCATAGAAATCACTTCTTATGGCACTGTTAATTCCCTTTTCTACTAGAAACAGTGACAGATATAGAGCACGTAAGGCAGGTCTGAGATTACATGTGATATGTAATTTGTCTTGGGTTCTTGCTCTAATCTCCTCTGCCCTTTTCAACTTTGTTGGTGCCCACTGTCGTGAGCAGCAGACAAGCTTTAGACCGTAGACAGGTTACAAGTAGAGAACTCCTCCTGTTCTCATGGGGAGAAGTTGCTGCATGGAAGGGAAGCTCATAAAAAATGAAAATGCAATATCACTCAAAATCATCATCCATCATTTGTGCATCCCTCTTACTTTGTTTAAAATGTTTAATCAACCTTTCCCTCAAAAGTTGCCTTAAAACATTCACCAGAACAAACACTTGGGCATGTCCTATTTCTGCCAGGCAAGGCTATACTGTAAAAAGGTAAGACAGCAGTTTCTGTAGTCTTGCGTAGTTTAACAGGCTTCCTGGAAGCCTTCTATGTAGTGATGATTACAAATATGTGAACAGTTACTTATTTCAAATAATTAGGGAAAGACAAGAATGCATTCCCTGGCTTAAAAGTTCTATTAGAAAATGTGTCTCTCTATTTTATCTGTTCCAAAGAAAACCCACAGTCTTCTTCAAACAAATAGCTTGACCTGCCTAAATGTTAAGAAAATTTCCCATAAGGACCTGAAAGATTTGACACAACACAAAGCAAGACCTCAGTAGGAGTGATTGCTCCATCACCAACACAAAGCTGAGTAATTTTGAGGTATGGAGTAACTTGTTTTATTTATGGCAATTTCTTTTAACTCAGTGACTTGTGTGACTAGCTGCTCAGGACTAATTCACTAAACTATTTGAAAACCAAACAATGAACTATTATTTTCTAAAATTCTAGCAAGTCACTAAAGTTGTATTTTTGGTGGAATTCAAGGATTCAAGATTAAGCTTTTTAATTCTATCTTCTAGTTCAGAACAGCTAACAGAGGTCATTATGAGCTTTGTTCCTGTTAAACTATGTGGTTAGATATTTCTAGAAACTATAATATCATCTGAGTTCAAAAAAAAATAAATATCACTGTTATTTCATCTGCCATTTCATTTTCCAAAACCAGAAAAAGAAATCTTTACAGTATATCCAAAAGAGACCACAGATGTTTTTTCCTATGATTGTCAAATATGATGGGAATTGCCTACCAAGCGTCTATTTTAGGAAAAAAAAAAAAAAAGTTTGTGAGATAGAATAATTTGTGTTCAACTACCAAGTCTGTCTTGCATTTGCTATTCATTTGAGCAAACCTCTGAATTATAAAATTATAGAACAATTTAGGTAGGAAGGGATCTCTGCAAGACCCTAATCCAACCCTCCTGTTCACAGCAAGGTTAACCAGCCAGAAGAGGTCACCCAGGGCCATGTCCAGCTGAGGTTTGGAAGTCTCCAGGATAGAGAATTCATGACCTCCTGCTTTAATGGTAAATATTATTTTCCTTGAATCTAAGCTTAGATTTCCCTTGTAGCAACCTGTGTACTCTGCCTCTTGTTTCACAGTGCGTCACAGAGAGGCGTCTGTGTCCATCTTACCTAAAACTCAGAAGTAGTGGACAATTGCGATTCTACATCCTCCTAGCCCTCTCTTGTCCTGGCTGCTACACAGGTCACAGGCTTCAGGCCCTTCACTGCCTTCATTACACTCTGCTGACCTCTCTCCAGTTTGTTCATGTCACTTTTGTTGCAGACAGCACTGGGCTGTGTTCCAGCCCCCACAAGGGCTGAGTAGAAGCATCCTGCATAATCTCCATCCTTGGAGGTTTACAAGACCAGACTGGACAAGGCCCTGAGCACCCTGGCCTGACACCACAGACATAACATTCCTGCTCCCAGCCTGAATTATCCTATGTCTATATGAGCACTGATGTCCCTTGACCTGCTGACTGTGCTCCTGCTGGTGCATCCTAGTAAGCAATTGGCCTTGGCCACCCCAAGGTCATATGCCTGACTCATGCGTCTGGTGCTCTTGGGTAGCTGACATAACAAAGAGGTATAAGATGCCCCTGTCCCATTTGGGGTACATTCATTACGTTTTAGTGACAGAGACCCACTTAAATCTATGAATGGACATGGGGTTAGCTAAGGGTTGAAAATGTAAAATTCACTAAGTGGTGAAGGTTAAATATGACATATGCAACAATGAGGTTATTTCTCATTTTAAAAAGCTTTTTCAATTTTATTCTCCTGTCCCCAACTATTAAGCTGAAGATTCCACGGCGTATGAGTGACAGTTTATTTTTCGATAACAACACTGATCTCACTCTTCCACCTTTTTTTATTTTCCTAAATGAAAAGCAAATCACAAGTTTTTGTTAAATTTCTGACCTTTATGCAACCCTATATTTACTTGCCAAACACATGCTAAGGCAAAGTGAAATTGCTTTTATTTCTGATAAAGAACTACATGCTCTGTGTCCAAGTACTTTGTTAAGAAATAATACCTGGTCCGTTTTTCTTTTTTATAAGAAGAACAAAGAATCTGTTCATTTTCCAGAAATGAAAAATGCAACAGGCATTATTTATAACATCTGCCAAAACTTGCCAGGCGAGCACCTCTATCAGCTTTGGAGCAAGAATAGTGTCAGCTATATTTTCTCAATTCCTCTGTGTACACGTGCAGGAATTTATAAATATGCTGATGTCTTTTTGCATATCAGTATTAAAGGGCAGGAGAACAACATAGAGCAATTAATAATGCTGCACAGTCATGCACTGTTACAAGGCCACTAAAAGATTCAGTGAGTGATTAATCAGCTGGATGGTTCATTTTCCTTGGGGGTCTAATGAACAATCAATATTGATTAATAAAGCAACTAATTTTTAAAAAAAATATTACTTGAAATTAACAGAACTGTGGCCTGTCACCAGATTGGCTCTATGAAACTAATAAAAATTGCAAGCTGAGAATGGGGAAAAAAAAGATAAAGATCAGTGCAAGAATTAACAGGTCACAGAGGGAAACTTTAGCAGGTTTTTTGATCTAAAAATTATGACAATAAAATAAAGTGCCTTTATGTTTTGAATTTCTAAACAGAAGTCAGATATACAGGACCTTGCTGACACCAAAATGCAGTCTGTTTCTCTAGGGTTTGAAGTTCTCCTTCTCTTATTGCAACATCCTAAAAAAGAGTGAGATGTCCTGGAAAATGAAAGACTGGCATAGAGCTGCTTTGAAATCTGTGGAAGGGTTGGACTCTGAGATATCTTAGATTTGATTGTATCAAAGCTTCCTGTAGGACCCTGGAGCAATAGTATTAAACTTGACACTCTGCTTCAACACACTCAATTTTCTTTCTATGTTCTGTTTACAGAACCACAATGCTTAAAAGGCCAAATCACTGATATTTTATATAGCAAAGAGGGTAGATCCTGACGAGAACTGCCATTTCTATCAGAACCATTTAGGATGTAATTAACTCCCTTTCCAGTTAACTCCCTCTCCCACAATAAGAGACTCAATTCCAGGGCCCAGTGTGAAATAACTGTCATGGGTTCAGCAGTAGCAGTCATTTTTCTCCTTCTTAGTAGCTGGTGCAGCGCTGTGTTTTTAACTTGTGGCC
>JANRGW010011067.1:0-22163 GCA_024733675.1 Psilopsiagon aymara | reverse complement strand
CTTCAGATACTGGAAGGCTGCTATGAGGTCTCCAAGCAGCCTTCTCTTCTCCAGGCTGAACAGCCCCAACTTTCTCAGCCTGTCTTCATACGGGCGGTGCTCCAGTCCACTGATCATCTTCATGGCCTCCTCTGGACTTGTTCCAACAGTTTCATGTCCTTTTTATGTTGAGGACACCAGAACTGCACACAATATTCCATGTGAGGTCCCACAAGAGCAGAGTAGAGGGGTAAGAGCTCTTTTCTAAATAGCTCTACTAAGTTGCTGTGGTTACAGAAACAACCTGGAAGCTTGATTTGGGGACCTCTTACTTTCAAAGGGAAGTGGAAGGATTGGAAGATGGCAAATCTGCTGTTATCCCCTCCTCGCAGAATGAGTTGTTCAAGAGAGGAATAGGTAGCTATCAGTTTCCTGTCTCGAAAGCATACTGACCTGTTTCCTTTGCAAAAAGTAATTTATGTGAAATTATTTGAAATTTGAAACTGCCTGTCCAGTCTCCATTTGAACCAGTGCTAAGTATGGGATATTAGCACATTAATAAACTGTTGACTAATACTGGTTCCAAAACATAACACAAAATTAGGTTAAATATAGTAAGAAGGAGAAAGACACAATTTTCTGAAAAAAAAAAAAAAGTTTTCTTAGTGTATATGATATATGTGACATTGTGTTATTTTTTTTCCTTCTACAGTTTGTTGTAAATTTGAATCTTCTAGAAGGGGTGTGCAAGAATCATGCGGCATTTCATTGAATTATTTAGGTTACTAAAGTATAGCTGCTGATATAAATAATTCCCTAGTGACAAAGGGTACATACTAATTTGTAAGACAATACGAAAAAGTTCATATGGCTGATCTATGACCTTGATTCCAGTGTGGATTTGATTGCTCAAGAATCCCTACAGCACTGTCAGCCTCTTAGAATCAAGCACTACTGAGACTTAAATATAGAATTAAGCACATGCATTCCAGTAGTAGTTTTGATCTGAGTTCTATCCTACAAAATACTGTACAATCACAATTTGAAACAATTAATGGAAGAGGTAAAATGTACATATAATGATGGAGTGTGGACTGCATGGTAACATTGAGGGGTTTGAGGGTTTCCCTTTTTATGTAATCTGCCTTCCAGGTATGCTCCTCTTCCACTAGCAGGGATTCCTAGGGCTTTGCAACTGGCCCAAGTATGAGCCATTTCCAAATTCAGCATCAGTTGTTGGTATCTATTCCATTTTATATGCCTCTTTCCCTCCCTCAACCATTGTTTGGATGATTTGAAGATCTAGTTCTCCCTTGTTAGTTTTTCCATTTTTCCTACTGCCACCTAATCTCAGCTCCTCCTCCCTCCTACAAATTTGCCTTTCTTATAAGTACTTAGCACTCATAGCTGATGAATATAGAAAGGGAAAATGGAGATGGAAAACACTAAGTAACTGTCATCTTTTATCAAGATCATACTATTAGAAAATCATCACACTTTGGAAGACTTTAACATAATTTTCAAACTACCTTAACATATCTGAGCTGCAGGATCTATTCTAGAAGCTCCAGAGCCAAAAAGGACCCAGAAAAATTAAAGGTCCAGATGGAGATTATGTCTTGGTCTCAAGCAGACTGTGGATTGAAATGTGGAACTTTACAAGTTTTGGATCTTTTCTTCAGCTTGAAAGTTGAGAAGGACACCCACCAACATACTGTTCATATCCCAGAAAAGATCAGAACTTTCCCTGCATCCCACCAGGAAGCTGCTTGGCTTCAAGAAACCTGGACTTACAAGGTTTTCAGCTCACCTTAGGAGAGTATGCTAGTCAAATTATTGAGAAAAACCTGAGTTCATATAACAATACAATACAAACCTCCAGTGTTTTCAAGTTAAGAGTCTGGCCACAAATATCTGTCACTGCAAATGTCTACAATGACAATTTTGGGAAGAGAGAGGCATGCCTATGAAGTTGACCAGTGAGATTTGTTAGATATATGAGAGATAGCACAGGCAGAAAACTACAGTACTCATGGTACTCCTTCAGAGGAAGATCACATCTGGTACTGGAGCTTGTTGCTTCAAGAGAGGCTGAAATCCCATTTCTGCTCCTCCAGAAATCAACTGTAGCAGATTCATGCTCAGCAGAGCAGCAGAGGGCTTCTCTTGGTAAAGAAGGCAGCTGAACCAAAGCAATGAAGTGCTTTGTCTGACAAGGCAAAAAAAACCCCACAAAATCATAGGGAACTGGGGAGTCTTGTAGTACAGTGCCAGAAGACAAGCAGGAACTAGCTTCCAGGTGACTTTCCTTGCCCCCAGTAGGAAGAGACTGTGGGAGGAAAGAAAGATCTGACTCACAGCAGAAACAAAAAGTGATGCAAAAAGAATAACCTCCATATGCCATAATAAAGGGACTTCATATGGCTTTAATTAACATATTGTAGAAGGGTGTAAAGCAGAAAAAGGAACCCAGTATGGAGTTATTAAATCAAATGGTATTAAAAAAGAAAGCAGGGAAGAAAGAAGTTGCTCATGATACAAGTTGTGCTATTAGTGGGTCATTTTAAACAGAAGGAAAATAGAAGGCATCTGCCTATAAAGGGTGAGGAAGAAGAAGGATGAAATGGAATTAAAAAATTGAGACAAAACATTTGGACAAAATCTGCTGTACCAGTAGTGCCCATAAAAAGTGAGTGGGGAGGCTTTATTGCTGCCACCATCATTTTGCAAATGTGCCTGTTTCCTGAAAAGGACTTCTTTTTCTATATTCATATTTGCTTTCAGCTCTCCAAGCACCATAACGTTGCAGGTTAAAGAAATGTTAAAAAACGATGTGGTGTAGCACGATGTGTCAAAATGTAGACGTCAAGTGTAACATTATTCTGACATTTAAAGATAAATGACACTAATTTCACGCTGTATCTACCTAGCCTCTGCTGCTATATGATCTGCAATTCTGTACCAAATGAAAGGAGATGAGTACTTTAGGTACTGTAAGTATTGTAGCTGCAGTGCACTATCAGCATAAGCTACACTTTTCAGCTCTGCTTTCACAGAAATGACCTGCTAGATATTTTGGCACAAACACACTTTGTGCTTCTGTATATTCCTTCAAGTTGCAAAACCAAAGCAAAAAGGCAAATAGGCTTTAGAGACCATGGCATAATGCATTTAAACAAGTTCAGCAGCTCTAGGAAAAACAAAAAACACAGTATAAGAAACACAGAGATCTGCCTTTGAACTTACTCATATGTACTCAATGCAAGGGTGTTACAGTAGCCTCCTCTGTGCCTCTCAATATGAGCTCTGCTAGATAGTAGTTGGCATGACTCATGTACTAGATGATGGATATTTACTGCTTTGGTCCTTTCCTGGCTACACAAGGGATTGCAGGGGTTGTACTATTTTACTCCTTTGGCCTGCTGAGCTCATGCATAGATGAGAAATACCCAAGTTCCTTCTGCCAAGCAGGAAATGTCCCACTTGTAAGTAGATAGGGGACTTCTAATACTTTTACTATACATTTTTGGTGGTGTGCTCCACCCTCTACCCCTTAAACTATAAGCATCAGTGGCTGGATGCATCCCACTTACTCTGGATTTTGTGGGATGGATGGCAGCATAGCAGCCAAGGGCTTTCTGTAACAGAGTTCTCAATATCTTGCTGGTGTGCAAGTATGACTGTAAGGCAGCCTTACTCCTTAAATAGTGGACAGCCCAGGGCCTGTAGAGCTCTACTGCACAGCAGCAGGCTGCACACCAGGATCTCCCCTTGAAAGGACACCTCTTGAAGTTACTTGAGGTTGAGAGATTCGTTGCCTGAACAGATTCTGGATAAGTGATTAATAGCATGCTAAACTTCAAAATTTCACCTAAGTGATACAAAGTATTGATTGTGCATATATAATCCTTTAGACATAAACTTATAGCCAAGTCTGGGATTAGGAGTGAATCCAGCTGCATCTAGATTACTTTCTGGGAAGGCGTTTAGAACACAAAGGGGTCTTTTGTGAACCTCATGGCTCAACAGAGGATCTCTCTGATAATTTTTGTCTGATTCTTTACACTTGAGTAAATAAGTGTACCTTGCTATTGAACCTTGTTAAACAACAATCACACGTACTGTTGAACTTTGTAATATCAATAAAATGTAGTGTGGTTTCTCACAAACAAAATGCATGATTCTATCCATGACAATAGTAGTCTCTGCTGTCTTGATTATCAATCAGAGCATCTAAAATTGTAATTCTGAAAAAAATATCTAAAAACGGGAACATGTAAACTTAGTCTAAGTTGAGGGAAAGCAGGGAAAAACTACAGGTGTTCTCTGCTGGCAATGTAGCCCTGGTTGATGATACGATGACAGTCTCTCCCTATTTTACACTTTACTAGTTAAATTGCAAGGCTGATGTCTTTCTGGAAGGAAACATAGAGATTGCCAAAATTTGAGTGTGTCTTTAAAATAAATAAATGCTGAGAGTACGAATACCTCAGAGATTTGACTTGTGAAGGCTATCTCTCACTTTTCAGCATCTTTGACCCTGTTTCTGTGATGTATCCCATCTCACCGAGGGACAATTTCTGCTTATTTACTAAGAGAGTAAGCTACATGTAAGATAAGTGGTTTCTTATGAACAAATAGTATCCATATAAGTGGTGCAAGGACTTGGTATCCAGCTTATACTAAGCCACATAGATCTGCAAGTACATGACAGCCTACCTAACACTTCATGTAGATCTCCATTTACCCTACAGGCTAACACTTCACGTTTGCTCTGCACTAACTGGTGGGAGCTAGATCCTGAACAGGCAATTAAGGATAAATGGTGAACTTGATGTTACCTGTACATAACTAAACAAAAGGATGCAATGAAGACAAGAACAGTATCTCTCAGTCCAGAGCCAGGGCTTGTGAGTCCTTTACAATTGTCTACACATTGCGAAGTACCACTTACCTTTTCGCTTCAATTTTATTTTCATGTTCCTCTGTCCACACTCCCTCATTAGGCAATGTACCCAACTATAAGAAGGCCCAGAAGGGGCCAATTCACCCTAATAAAAAATATGTAAAAGGTTCACACAGAACATACAGCTCATGTTTACATTCTATGTGCAGTAAAATAATTCAAACCAGCTCTGTGAATTCAGTGTTGCAGTTAAAAATAGCATAGGTATTATATTTCAGAATTAAAATATCATTAATTTGTTTTATTCTAATTTCTTAAACCTTTAGATCACTATATTTTGAGTACTGATTTTGAAAACTTATCTTATAGAGATATATCTTGAAATTCATATCTTTGTTTATTCAGTTAAATTTTTTTGATACTGCTGACATAAGTCTGAAATTTTTATTCATTCCTCACATAAGCAATTTAATTTAGCTTTTAACTGAACTGGTTATGCATACTTCATAACTCTCAAGAGAGAAGAAACTCTTCAAACAGGAAAACATAATCTGTGGATCTGCCTATGAATATGATTTTTCACTGCTTTCTTTTTCTGCACTGTTGCATCTGTCAGAAAATTGGGACAAAGTTTGTTCTGTCACTGGCAACTAGTGTTTAGCAGGTGCCCAGTCACGGCTGAGAGTTTCTGGTAGTTTTACAGCTAATTACTAGATAGGCCTATTGCCTCTCAATCTTCTCTGTTCATTTTAGTGCAGGCAAAACTGCAAACCCTTCCTATATAGAACATTATGAATCATTACCTCTAATTCCTGAAGCAACAGGACTTAAACATAGATTTATTTATTTATACAGTTCAGTGCCAAACAGTGAGGACCCAGCTTTACTGTAGCCCAAACATGGAAAGTAAGACAGCCCTATTTCCAGACCCCAGTGAATGAGCGGGAACACAGCCTTATACCTACACATTAGAATGGTGTTATCACACATCTGCTTTATTTGGAGCCTGCCTAAACCTAGCTTGAAACTGACTACATATTTCTTTTGGGAAGAAGCTTGTTATACTTCAGTGGATCTTACCTATGTTTATGGTTTATACTTCCTCCTGTCAAACAGCAACACACTTCTTACCTGTCCCAGGCTCTAAGGCAATATCTCATAACTCATTTACCTACAAAAAGAGAAAAGAAAGAGGAAGAAGCATAACTGCTACTCTAGAAAAAAGCAAAAATCCCAGATGACACTCAGAAGAAAAAGAAAAATGCATGCTTTGGTATGTCAACTTCTGAAAGAGTTTTCCTTTAAAATGTTAATTTCCTGGGGAAATGACAGGAATTTGTGTCTTTTGAAAACGTGACACACAGTTATCCTGCTTAACTACCTGTGACATTCAGAACAGCAGTACAGAAAATGTGAGAATAAAATATTAAGTTTTATCGTGCCCTTTGGTACTGCAGTTGAACATCACTTCCACTGGTTTAAAATCAGCTTCTGCCCGCATATGCCCTCAAAATGTGGGAAGCTAAACAGGAAAAACTCCTTTGGCTGTGCTTATCTCAGCACAAAAGGTGATGGCATTTTATTTAGGGATTGCTGCAAGTGATTTTACTTTATTTGTTGTGTGAGAAATGTGATGTTCAGTTTTAATTTACACTGCCAACACAGAGCAATAATGCCACTGCAGCAAAAATGTAAGAACAGGCTTTGCAAAGAAAACCAATACAACCAGCCAAATAAACAGGGCCCACACAACACAGTATATCTGTCAAAACCACTGGCATTGAACTTATTTTCTCCTTAATGTTTTTCAGAGATGTTGGTTAAGCTTTTTTTTCTGTACATGCTCCTCATCCCTGGCACCAGTGAGTTTCACAGAGGTCTGTATTTGCAGAAAAATAGTTTAAAATTAACTCATAAGAAAGGTTTGGAGGAAAACCAGATTAGTCAAATGCCTGAAGATTCCTTCTGTGTCTGCCTATTCACCCCAAAACCTCTAGAAAACTACATTTTTCCTACACATGAGTAAGAATTCATAATACCTGCTGTAGTGGAAGAAACAGAGGGAAGAAATTAAAGGAGAAGTGAGACAGGACAGATTCAGACAAATGCTAATCAGTGAATTAACCCTGTTTTTCCTAGTTGATTTTTTAGACACTGAAAAATTCATGGAAAGATCCTTTCAATCTTCTTATAAAAAGACTTATAATGTAAACCAAATGCTGAAGAGAACGTGGTGTACATTTCTTCCACTGATGTGAAAATCAGTGTAAAAAAATCACTGAATTCTAATTTATTTCGATTTAAATTTTCTTCATTGTCTATGTTGACATGGAAATTGAGTTTTGCGTGTCTTATTCTACATCTCTGAAGGGGGCCTATAAGGATGCTGGGGAGGGACTCTTCATTAGGGACTGTAGTGATAGGACAAGGGGTAAGGGGTTAAAACTTAAACAGGAGAAGTTTTGATTTGATATAAGGAGGGAGTTCTTTACTGTAAGGGTGGTGAGGCACTGGGATGGGTTGCCCAGGGAAGTTGTGAATGCTCCATCCCTGGCAGTGTTCATGGCCGGGTTGGTGCCTTGGGTGACGTGTCTTAGTGTGTGGTGTCCCTGGCCATGGCAGGGGGGTTGGAACTAGATTATCTTAAGGTCCTTTCCAGCCCTAACGATTCTATGATTCTATGAAATAACACTAGTAAAATACCTAAACAAAGTATAGGGGAATGGTATGAACAGAATAGAGAGCAGAACAAGCAGTGTACTGAAACGAACTAAGCAAAGGAGTTAAAAATCTGATAAGGGAAGAGAGTTGACAGAAATACAAAAGAAAAAAGAAATTATTAAGTAAAAAAATCCCAAAGGAGAAGCAGAAATCCAAGTGTCTGTTCCTTCATTTGTGACACAAAGCACTATTTTCCCATTTACTTTGATGGGAATAAGATAAGACTTTTAATGAAAGTAGAGAAATAGAAAGTTTTCTTGAAGATGGAAGAAAAACAAGAAAATGCTCCTAGATAAAAAGAATAAGAATGAATTCAACATTTTACAGATGAAACAGACTCCAAAACTGATATATTATTGTGAATTGTAAAACTCACAAAAAATTTGAAAACAAATTTTTCACTCTGTTTTAACAACTTACAGTGATTTCCCTGTCATAGAAAAAGGTCTCTGAAGAAGCTCTGAAGAATCGCAGCTTGCAGTTCCGCCTCTTGTAAGACTTCTGCCCTTTCTCTCTTCTTTCCTCCTCCCTCTCCCTGATAAGGTGAATTGAAAGCAGGTCTCACTCCATGCAGTTCACGTGGTAAGTTGATCAATACAGTATGTGGCATTTTTAGGCTCCTAAAGTGTGCCTAGAGAGCAGAGGAGAAATACTTGCCAGTTAAAGCTGCTTCTCTGCAGAAAATCTGGGAAAAAGTTCAGTCCCTGACACACCTCTGGGGCTGAACACATTATTGTTATGTTTATCTTGTTATACAACAGTGAGGCATGTAAATGTGATGAGGGGAGGCATTTTATTACTGTTAAGAATAGC
This sequence comes from Psilopsiagon aymara, assembly GCA_024733675.1. NCBI lineage: Eukaryota > Metazoa > Chordata > Aves > Psittaciformes > Psittacidae > Psilopsiagon > Psilopsiagon aymara. The sequence continues at coordinate 13,744 of JANRGW010011067.1, read as the reverse complement.
ATGTATCATTGTACAGTTGCTCCAAGTCTCAGTTCTCAGTAGTAAACATTGAAGGACAGGAGAGGGAAGAAGCAAAGGGATGTAACCAGTTCAGTGGTGGAGTTCAAAATGTACCCCAGCACAGCCCTCTCACTGACTCATGGATGTACTTGTATGCGTTTATTTGTTTACATTTGTATATTTTATATATTTATATGTGCATATTTTTGTACATGTATGAAACTTTGTTCTCCATTTCCCATTGACTTTTCTTCTCCATAATCTCAGTTTCCTCTTTTTTTCTTTTCTGTAATTAATTTCCTTCATAAAGGGTCAGAGCAAACTGAGTGAACTAGCTAACTGACCACTCTGTGGAAAACACAAAACCAGCAATTTGAGAAGTCCTGCAGGATTGCCTTGGAAGGGGAGGGAAGCAATGAACATCATCTGAAAAGGTAGAAAAGCCTGAGTTGTAGGAGGCAAAGATGAGCTTGGATCACATTCCTTTGCTGCAAGCAATAAGTATGAGCTCAGTTTAATGACAGCACTATTAAGTGAAGTGTTTCTGCTGCAGCAAAGAAACAAAATGTGGGAACACATGTTTTGCTGGTAGGGACAGAGAGGAATGACTGGATTTCTCAGATACATATGAAATAGCAGCAGGCTTTAATGGCAATACTGAAGGGAAAAAAGTGAGGAGGGAATTTAAAAAAATATCACCTTTGTGATGCTGATAGTACAGGAGAGAAGACAGTCGCCAGCGGTGGCAAACAAAGCAGAGGATTTATATGAAAAATGTGTAAGTTAACCTCCAGCAAAACGTGAAATATTAGCAAAATCTGGGAAATGAGGTCTCTATTGTGTGATTCATCTTGTTGAGGATCATCTAAGTGTTGTGTAATTAACTTCTGAAGTCTTTAGCCTCAAAACATTTTAGACACCTACATTCCTGGGTTTTGCATTATTCTCTGAGTAACCAACAAAACTGTAGCTTAATTTCGGTTTTACCCATGTGGCTTCCTGAATGAATTGATGAAGGGAAAACATTATACACATAAAGTTGAACTTGAGAAAGTTCAGTGTCATAATGAAAGCAATCACTTTAAAATAACTCCCACTGTTTTCAGTACATTTTAATCTAATATAAAGGCTGGCTAAAAGTCACTAAGTGACTTCATTTTGCTGTGTGTCAAGTGCTTCTTGTTGACTTCCAGCTGCAATTATTGCTGTATGAACTGCTGTCTCATGATAGGGGAGGAAAGCAGTTACATGGGAAAGCCTCAACATGTCATTCACCTTTGTTCAAGATGGATTTGTGAGAGGGACTTTGCATTAGGTTTGGACAACTAGGGTCTCATGTGATGAAAAGACTTTGGATATGATCAGTACCTTGGGGTCTGGTCCCTTTCACTGTTTGCAGTGCTGGAGAGGTATGAAAGCAGTTTAAATATTATATTCCTGTAAGAGAATCCCCCTGGAGCAGAAAGTATGGAAATAGTCGGCATCTCTGTGAAATCAGACGTTTTGATGACTCCTTCTGCCTCAGTTTGCCATTTGAAAAAATGAATGTTAATTTACATGCACGTTAGAGATGCTGTGGGAGGTGACCTACTTAAAGATTGCAAATCAGTTTCCTTTACAATTTTTAAGCAGTGTTATTTAGCTAGAAAGAGAACACTTGAGAACAATTATAACCATGGGCTTAAATTTCTAATTGTAAAGCATCTTTTGTTCACCAAATTTATTTAATAAAGAGCACTTATATCACCTTCACTGGTTTCAAGTACATTAGTGAAGGCTCCAAACCAAATATATGCCTCCATTTTACTGAAAGACCTTTCTTCTCTCATTGTTATCTTACAGTCTACACAATAATAATATTATGAGTAGTAGTTATAACAATAACAGTGGCAATAAAAATCATCATAAAAAAAAATAAGTACTCCAGTTCTGGTGACTAAGAATCTTTCCATTAATTTCAATGGATACTAGGTATAAGATGCAGTCATCTAAAATTAACCTCCTGGATGGGATCTTTATATAAAACTCTGTGTAGAGCTGTGGATGTCACTGTTGTAGCAGGAATTCACAAATACATCTTTTAAAGTCTAATGAACTCCAAAGATAGGGAAAGCCAGGGAGTCAATTGAGGTACTGTAGTTCTTCTCAAGCCATTTCCCAATAACTCAGTGTTCCATAGGTGATAATTACTAATTTCTCTTTTTGTCCCACAGGAGCTGATGACCTTATCATCTCCTCCTTTTCTAACATCCCCTTTTTTCTGCCTGGTGCCATCCACGTTTTTCTTTCAGATTGTCTAATTGAGTAACATAATTATATTATACTCAGAGCAGTTACTTCCAGTCTAGAACTGCTCTGAAATTGCTACTTCTATTTCAGACCTAAAAAGCATCTACTATTTTCCTCTTTTTTTTTTTTTTTTTTTCCCCTACAAATTTATCTTATGGTAGTTCAAACCCGGTTATCACCTTTCTTGAAAATATTGACTCATAAAAAATCATTATTACACTGACTGTATAAAAGAAGAGGAAAAAAAAAAGAAGATATATGTGTCCATATTTTAGAGGCATTCTGAGGTTTTGGAAATGTTTTCTATCTTCCCAGTTCCAGTTTGATCAGCGTCATTCTAGAGAAAAATGGGAAGGCCCTGTTCTGTAGATGGTCACACTTTATACAATTCTGATTAAAAAAAAAAAAAAAGAAAATAGAAATGCCTGGCGATGGCCAATTGGGGCATCAATTTTCTGCTGAAACTTTCAAAATTCTGTATCTGAACAGAGTTGGTGTGTTTTGGGGGCTTTTGTTTGTTTTCCTATAGACTTGTACAGCTTTGGAAAGAAACAAAATATGTATCTAACAAAAAAAAAAATTGCACCCAATTTAAAGCCAATGAGAACTTCTGATAGAAGTCTACATGTGTGAATGTAGGTAACATCTCATTATGCTCTATTATGTTACTCACTGTGATCTGAAACAAAGTTTGTGAAACTGCCTACTGCAGCTCAAGGACAGGACCGAAAATAAGGAAGTAGAGAAATGTCTTATGAAGTAAAACCATCTTCTGGATTAGCAGCTGTTTGTTTGTTTGTTTGTTAATTTATTTTCTTTACATCACATAACATTTTTTTTCCTACTATATCATATTCTGAGTTAGTAAATGATCTTGTTTCCAAGCTATGACATTTAAATTATTGATCGACTTGGTTTCCAGTAAATCTTCTTTCTCTACTGCCCCTCAGGGAAGTTAAAGAGCAGCAAAAAGAGAAGCTACAGTTATACTTTCTTACACCAGAGCCCACTCCTTCAGCTTGTGGAAAGAGCCTGACTTGGAGAAAACCTCTGGGAGCATCACTGTGCCCCAGTGGAGGAACTGATCAGACTCTGCTTATGCCCTGGGCTTGGTTGCAGCTCATGGAAGCACCGCAGTGCTGCCATCCTGATCTGCTGTCAGCAGATCTTTCAAGACAGCCCTGTGATTACTCTTATTGTATCTATTATCCCAGATCCAACCAGCTTAACATAGAAATCGAAAAAAAAAATAGCGCTAATTTCTCCCTAGCTATGACTGTTGTGGGATAACAAATTCTTTAATATAAAAAGCCATATCACAAAAGCTGGTGAAAGTTCAAGGTAATACAAATGAAGCACTAACTTCCTTAGCAAAAAAAAAAAAAAAAAAAAAAAAAAATATGTCTAATTAAGCTTTTTAGAGAGCAAAATAAAAAGAGCAGAAAATCTCTCCTGTGCGACTGCATGCACCAACTCCATTTTACTTTTCTGGCATGACTGGTATATCCATTAAACCAGCTTCTAAAAGATGTTTCAGTTTGGGATCAGACTTCAGATCACAGATCTCATAATAATATTTTCGGTGTACCATAAATTATGAGAATGTGCTTGATATGCTCACAGGTAATTCAGATATTGTTAAGCCCACCTATATCAGCTAGGTAATGATTTCCTTCTCCCTTTTAAAGTTATTACACTAACATAATAAAGAAACTGTAATGTAGAGGCATGAGCATGTGTAAAACATGCTATGGTGTATAAATTTACAGGCAAGCAACTAATCTATAGTAACTGCCCTGGGCAGACTCATCTCCCCAAACATATTTTGGGGTAGCAAATGCTGTTTTTACTCAAAGGCAAGCAACTTAACATTAATTTTCATTTATTTATGAATAATTGTGCAAATGACCTGACTCTATAAATTCACTTTGTAGCTTCTTTGTGTAGGTTATTCATAATTTCATATACAAAAGCCTGACTACAAATGAATCCCTACATCTTAATTTCTCTTAGCAACTCAAAAAGTTGCTTATACTGGGAGAGTCTGTATGAGAAAGTACGCAAGTTATATCAGTAGAAAGCACTGGTACACCAGTATAACTTCATTAACACCGGAATTGTGGCACTATATTAGCTCCTTTCAAGTTGCAGTCAACGTAGGCTAATGCAAAACTTGTGCATAGATTGGATCTAATATATGTGCTAATGTACAATAGAAAAGTGCCCCTCCTCTGCTTAAAATGATGGATAATACTCACACAGATCATGTCTCTAAACAAATGTGTCAGCATTTGGCTTTTGAGTGTCCCCATGATTACTAGAACGAAGACGGATTAAAGTTAATTTGTACCTTGTCACCTTAATAAAATTGACTGCATGCAATTTGCATGTACCAAATTTTTTTGTAGATTAAAATACAGACTAATTTCCTAAAAACTGATCTACGTTATATAACAGTAAATGAGCAAACATCTAACATCTAATGAACATGTGCCGCGATTGAGAGACGGGACCGTAGCTTGATGCAAGCAAGTATCGATTTATTAACAAACTTCATACATTTATATGCATTTCTTTTACAAGCGTGTGACATACTGATTGGTTATTTACGAATGCGCACTAGCTATACAACAGCTTCTAATTGGCTTTTCACTAATACAAACGACCTCTAAACTATCGCAATCAGGGGTTTCTGATGTGCAAATGGAAAGCATTTTCTCACCACCGTTTGTTCCTTTTATCAAGGTTTATGGCCCACAAGTTCCAGCACAACCCCACTTATCAATTGAGCAGTGCTCGGGCTTTTATTCTTAAGACCTCTCCCTACAAACAGGTAATTTTTACTCTCTGAAAACAAAACAAATGCAAAATAATTTATTTTTTCTTTTATTATTTGAAGGATGACTAATGAATCTGTTCCTTTCACTTTGTTTGAAATGCAAAGAAATAATTTTACTTTGCATGCTCAAAGTACCAGTTCTTTAATGGTAGACATAGTCCTGATTTCAGCCCTGGTGTTTTGTCAGTCTAGCAGTGTTCTCAAGTGGAGGATTATAACCTTCTTGGGCATCACAGAAAAATGTGAAGAGCTGCAAATGTTAAAAAAAAACGCAGTACTCTTATATTTGCCTAATGCCTACTTATAGAAAGAAGAGGAGATGCTGCTGTCGTTATCAGCTACAAATACTTCTACAAAGACAAATCAAAGGTAAAGCAAACTGCCTTGGTGCACTGCCCCTAGTACAGTTCCCACAGGGTGGAGAAATAAGCATTTGTATCTACCCTGTACAGAGCTTTCACTTTCCTGCTGTGGGGAATCTGATCTCCAGCCTTCTTCTGAGAAGTCTGAGATGCTCTAGCACATCCTGCATAGCCTGATACTCAAAAAAGCCAGGCATGCAAAGGAGAAAAAAGTCGATGGCAGTGAGAAGTACTTAGCACCTTGGGCAATCAGGTCGGAAGGCATTCTCTTAATCTTCCCACAGGTGAACCAGGGGGTACAGAGACTATGACTAGTTCAAAGCTATTAGAGGAACAGGTGTACTTTATCATTTTTTCAGTTCTACACTGTCTCTCTCATTTTTGACATCTTTTCTAACTGAAACAGCAACAGAAACAACCTTCCTTGAAGCTTGTCTCTCTAGTTTAATTAAAAGATTTATTTGAGCTTCATACACATTGTGCTTACTGGTAGCAGTTTCAGAAAAGAAGAGTACTGTTTTCAGTCCCACCAGTCATCTCCAAGTCAACAGCAGAGATATGGTTCAGTGATGGAAGAAGGACAATTAAGATTACTTTCTAGCTCCAGTCATTTGCATACTTCTGTTCCATCTTCATCTTTTTTCACTTCTTCCTTCTCTCTTTCCATAAAAGATAAAATCTTTCACTCTGCACTATTTTTAATATGTGTAGTGCTTTCTTTAAACATTCCTTTCCATCAGCAGTGACTAACAACAGGCTCACCTTAACATGAAAATTGTACAGAGGTTAAGCAGAATCGCTTCTCCAAACTCTCCCAAATGGCCTGGAGTAGCTAGTCTTTGCTGACTCTACAGCTATTTCATGTGCACCATAACTATCATAACTATCATGCAAAGGTACCTCTTGCTTTTCTGCATCTCTCAAAGTTTAGAAATGAATTTGTCAGGAGAAAACACATACGTGTGTGTGTATATATATATGTAACATATATATAATATATGAATTGTCTTAACATCCTAAATTCTGGTCAGTATTAAAGAACTGCATGTACTAGGAATATCTGAAATATTTGCAACAATAATATCACAAATGTCAATGGCAATTCCATATTTCAGCCCTTCATCCTCAATCCATTGCTCCACTGCAGCTCCATTTTTTCCTGGGTGTCGTGGTTTAAACCCAGTCAGCAAATCAGCCACGTGGCCCTCTCTCACTCCCCCCACTTCCTCCCCCCCCACATCCCAGAGGAATGGGGAGGAGAAAAGAATGCAACTCCCCCAAGTTGAGATAAGAACAGTCCAGTAAGTAAGATAGAACACAAACCACTGCTGCTACCACTAATAATAATAATGATAAGGGAAATAACAAGGGAAGAGAATACAACTGCTCACCACACACCAACCGATACCCTGCCTGACCCAAGCAGTGATCTTACACTTCCATGTTCCTGTCCCCAGTTTATATATTGGACATGATGTGCTGTGGTATGGAATACCTCTTCGGTCAGTTTGGGTCAGTTATCCTGCCTGTTTTCTCCTGGCTTCCCCTCCTACCTGGCAGAGCATGAGACTCAGAAAGTCCTTGGTCAGAGTAAACATTACTGAGAAACAACTGAAAACATCAGTGTTATCAGCGCTGTTCCCAGGCTAAAAGTCAAAAACACACAGCACTGCACCAGCTACTAAGAAGGAGAAAAATGACTGCTACTGCTGAACCCAGGACATTGGGCCATGCTAAAATGATTATTGTGGTGTTCCAAAAGCAGGATGCCAAGTGTCATGAGCTAGTTTTCTGCTTGGATTTGTTACCTTCTCTCTGATAAGCATTCAATCTTCATTGCTAGCTTTGAATGATAAACTCAGTATAAAATGATTTTTTTTTTGTCCCAAATCTGTTTACTTCCTTAGTTTTAGATATGCAAATTTGGTCTCAATAACATTTATTTTCAGACTGAAGAGCCAGGAAAGCAATTCTCTCAGGGTAAAGGGCTCCTCAGGCCCAAGAGAAGTGTAAATGTGACAGCTTATCACCTCCCATTGTTTTTTTTTCCCTGATGAAGTCCCAGAATGATTTATGTATTTCATGAGGTGGATGGGGCTGAGGGAACTACTGAAGTCTTCTCTTTTTGGTCCCTGCTGTGGTATAATCAGGTGGTCATGGTGCCAAGTTCACTCTCTTCATCCCTGCAGCACACTTGGTCCCAACATCCATGTGTTTTCTGGAGGAAAGCTTAACAAATGGGGTATCCACTCCTGGAAGAAGAATAGCGTGGGGATGGCCCTCAGCTGAACCCTATGGAAGCCAGCTGGGAACAAGAGAAGGAGGGTGGAAAGACCAATGACCTAGGTGCCTTGTTTCAAGGAGAGTGTACAGGAGGACACTGATTCCGTGAACATACAAATGCTGATGTAATCATGACAAATGAAGGTTGGTAATAACAATTTTAATTGCACTCGGTATTACTTTGCTCAGGTGCGACTGTATTCAACTAAATGATTAAAAAAGCCCCCAAAAGACCTGTGCATATTATGAAGCTCTGTGCAGCATGTGCTGTGCTCTGAATGCTGCCTGCAGTCACAGACAAGTTCAGTCCAAAATAAATCATACTGAAAAATCATTCTGATAGCATCTGATACTTCTCACAGCATTTGGGGAGACAGAAATTACTTTAGATGTTGAAATAAACATTTTTTTTTCTCCCTCTGCAATATAATTTATTATTCTCAGCATGTAACCAATCTAAATGCTTGTTTGAATACAGGGAGATGTGCATTTCTCTGCGTCAGGAAAGATTTCTTACTCCAAAACATTTGTCTTTGCTACTCCTCAAGATAAAAATGGATAAGCAAGCCTTCTGACTGCCTTCTTTCTTTCTGTCCAGCCAGTTATTTCGCACAAACCTTCAGACAAATGTTCTGTTTCTTTTCTCTCCTCTCCTTTCCTCCATTTGTTTTTTCTCCAGACTGTAATTGGCACCTGAATTACAAGAAAAGCCCCAGAATGGGGGAAGAAACACATCCTGCTCTGGGGCTGCCTCAGAAAAGGATGTGGATCTATTCTCTTCATGAGTTCACACCACATGTGCCCCAAAAGGAAATTTGCTTTGGTGGTGGAAATAGAGTAGTTGTATCAACACGTTACTGCAAGGGAGCTAGTAAGCCCTACTCAGTGGGGCAGAGCTTTTTTTCTCACAGTAATGCTGTGAAGCGGACTACGTGACTGGGGGCATGAGGTTAGAACTTAGCCTTGAAGATATCAAAGCTTATCCATGAAGAATGAGGCAGCCAAAGGCACCCAGATGAGAAAGCAGAAGGCATTCGGAGGAGAAAGCAAGTCAAAGGGAGAAACTAACTGCAGAACAAGAGCTTGGCAAGATAACAGACTTTAGCAATATACGGCAAAGTGTCATCCAATAATGTGCTGTTGCTAACTGATGTAACCAATGGCTAAAAGACACATGTATGTTAGAAACTGTATATAAGTAAGGGTTTATAATAGCAATGAAGAACTTCTACTTAATCACCAAAGAAGCATGTCACATGTGGTTTGTCTGTCTCAACCACAACAATACGGCTTCTCTGAAACCTGGTCCAGTGGAAGGTGTCCCTGGCTGTGGCAGGGGGTTGGAACTAGATGATCTTCAAGGTTATTTCCAACCCAAAACATTCTATGATTTTATGATTCTCACACAAACTGGTATCTCAGCCTGAATACCAACAAATCTGCCCTTTCAGAGAATTTCCAATGTAATCTGTGTTGTTATGCAAATGTCCTTAGTGATCATAATTGTGATTACTGCAATTATATATATATATAGTATATATATAAATACATCTGCGTATATATATGTACACTTAAATGTACATTCATATGTATATACCTACAGATTCATACAAATGTGCATGCTCACATCTTCCTAGTCAATTGTGGTGACACAAATTAACCAACTTTATGGTCAATGAAACAGATCAACCATATATAGCATGAACAGAGGCTTTTACCTGATCAAGTGGAACAAGGAATAAAGGTAAATTTGCCAATTCAGGGAGAGCAACTTACTGCACTTAGTATATTAGATAGGCATTTTGTTCCAACATCTCTTCTATTAATGCAATTATGTGTCTCATTGCTTTGTACTTGGAGGTGTCAGAGTTCATTTAAGTAACAGTGCAGAAAGGGAGGGGACAATTTTCGGAGATGGGCTATAAAATATTTACAGAATGGAATCAAGGGGAGGTTGTTAGTGAATGGGATTTTCTACAAGGAACAGCCATTTCAATTCAAACACTACCTCTCACAAAGGTGAAAAGAGGGCACTTTACAGAGGGAAAGCTCTTTTACAATCCACAAAATCAGTTTCTAAAATTGAATCTAAGAAGTGTTTTGGCCTGAGAAACTTGTTTGGTAATGTTTGAGGTTTCCCTGACCTTTACTTGCCTATGGGAAACTTGAACTGGAATAAGCATCAACTAGTCAAGTGTGCATCACCATGTATTATGAAATAAAAGCTTCCTTTTGCTCTTTTATTTCTGCTTGTTTATTAAACATTTATGAAAAAAAGAAATATACTACCTTATCTGAGTTGTGATTTGTGATTTGTTTCATGAAAGAGACTGTAGCTCAATTCATCCTCCATAAAGCTGCCAGGTTTGGTATTAGCAACAGCAAACATAAGACTCTGGTACATGCCAGCAGATATTTTTTACAAAGGTATGGGAATTTGAATTATAAATCTAAAAGAAATCTTCCTGTTCTTCAGATTGAGTAGATATTACAAGCAAGCTCCTTAAATGTGAAGACCTGTTTCTCCCAGCAGAACCAGTGTAATCCCCAGTGCTTGATCCATGCCAGATGTGGTCAGCAAAACACTGGAAAACATTGTAGGGTAAGGAAAAAGTCTGCACAGGCCAGGGAATAGACTGGTGGACTGAAAACTCTTTGCCAACTCTACTTTGATGAGATGCCATTAAAAATCTACTGGAGTAATCATGATGGAATTAGCATCAAAACATGATTTTAAATAAATTTTTATTAAGAAAAGTATAATAATTGAGTCTTTAAATACTCTTTCTTCTTGGCATATGGATGAAAATTCAGTGTAATAAATGAAAGTCCTCCCGTGGACAATAAGTATGTTTTGAGGAAAAGAAAAAAATATCTCAGGTTCTATCTTTGATATAAGGTGTACCTTGGATTGCATCTAATGACTGTTGAAGTCTAAAGAAACAATTTTGCTCCATAATATTTAGTTATTTCCAAAGCTATATGTTAAAATTTCAATAATTCATACTTCAGTTTGCATATCGTATCAATTTTTTTCCTACTTTGCTCATTCCTTGGTGAAGGAATGAGAAGGTTGAGTTCTACATATAAGTGCTTGATGGAAAGAAGATTACATACACAAAGAATAATTACTCACCAGCAGAAATGTTCACGATGACTGCTGGTATTAGAATTTTATGATACAGGCATGGCTGACATAACAACCACCCAACCTGACAGGCAAAATCACAGCTGGAGGAATCACATTCCATAAGGCCTCAGGAGTAGGGTAGGGGATAGGAACACAAGACTGGAAGCAAGGGGAAGAGTGACCTGCTGTGTTTCTGCCATGAAAGTAGCCGCTAGGTAACACACTGAGGTGGGAGAGGGAATGCTCAAGCAACTCTTTTTCCTACATCCAGCCCACATCCTACTACTGCCTTACAGGCCATAATCCTTTCCAAAATGCAGTAGGTCAGCACCATTCCACCCCCGGAGGCTGCCTGCATGACCTGAGCTTGGTCACACCTTCACCGTGCCAGATGACTACTCACATTGCATTTACCTAGGAAATTAGTTAGCTTAGACCCCACCAAATATACTGGAGTTTGTCCAGTTATTGTCTTGCATTTATTAATATTGGACTACAACTATATGTCATGATGTAGCCAAGCATCTTAGGGTGTGCCTAGCTTTGGAGGGGGGCTGTGATTCACCTGTGACTGCTGCCTTGCTCTTTGGTCCTTTCTTTTAACTCATGGCCGTTGCTACATGTATCTGTGATCACATCTAAATATTACCCTTTTGCCCTGCTGAAAGCTGACAGTTTTTTCTACTTTATTTTCTGTCTTTGGCTTTTCTTAATCCCTGACAGTATGTTATCTTTCATAACATGACAATTTACATTCCACAGTAGCTTCTTGTTATGTATTTTTTCAGACACTTATGAATAATATGTGAAGAATGACAGATTCAGACTGCTCTTTAAATGTACATGGGCCAAGAAACAAAAAGGACATCAGTAGATGAAAGCAATTTTGTATTGTGTTAGTAATCCAAAGCTGATTAGACTGCTTACTTACTTAAATAAATATTTTGGCCACTGCAGAAAAGACACAGGCTCTGAAACATGAAATGGAGTTTGAGAATTTTATTTTGACATAGGCATTAATGCATCAAATTGTTGCTTTCTTTAAAAGTTGGTTGAAAAATATCCCTCATAATGTATCTAAGTTGGCTCTCTTTTTAAGGCTACAGACCTAGGTCTGTGTGTCTGATGGGTACTGATGGGAAGGGCACAAAGGCAGCACAAGAAAATGAAGAAGGGAGATTAAGCATTAGCTCCACAGGCACTAGTGACCGAAAGCCATTGACAGAAGAAGATCTGTAGAAAAGCATCAAGTTATATAATTATGGTTAAGGGCAGGCTGTACCTGACTGATGTTTGATAAACTGTTGATATTTATGTTATTGCAGTGCTTGGAGGGGTTCAGTTAGAAGCCATGTCTGTATTTTACTGTGTGCCTGCATGTAGAATATAGGTGTCTTGAGGAATGTTTCAGTCACCTCAGATTTGGGTACAAACCCATCATTTCCTTCTCTCCTGGAAGAGAAATGGGAGCTATGTACACTGCCAAGTTCAGTGGGAAGCTGAAGGTCATCAGAAACCAGAATGACAAATTGGACTGATTATGAAACAGTTATCTCCTTTCTTCACCTCCTTCTCTGACATGTCAGAGAAATTGTTAGCATTTTGCTAAAAGAAAAAAAAAAAACAAACCAACAATTAACAAATCCATGAGGAAACAAAAGTGTATTTTACCATGGGATGATATCACCATGTCACCTGAAAGATGTAGTTCATGGACCTGAACGACGAGGTGCTGCCTCAAAGGAGGAATCAAATGTTAATCTATCTTTTCCCAAATCTACTGTAGTTTCCTTACCATGATGGCCTCTGAGCCATCGTCAGCCCTGGGATCTTACAACCAGCATGTGTGAGGAAAGGGAAACCCAACCCAGAACAATTTCATCGGGGAATACGCTCGTCTTTCCTCTACTTATCTTTCAGGGTAATTAAAAAACTTCTTTTAAGCCTTGCAAATGGTATTCATCTCCCTTCCACTTTTCATTTTCTTTTTAGCATTAATTCTTGAATGAAATCTTTTAATGCTCCAGTTCTTCTCCTAGATTTTTTCCTGATTTCCCTAGTATTTATCAGTGCAAACTACTAAATAAGAAAAATACAGAGTTGTCTGCCAAAATAACATCCGTAGTGGAGATCCTATAGTAGCTGCAGATTCCATACCCAATAGTAGAGAAGCTGTAGAGCATACCCAAAGTAGCTCCAAAATTTGCAAGTTTGGATGGTAATAACAGCTGCCTCAGCTTCTAAGACTTACTAAGCAGATTTTATACAACTGCTGCTGCTTTTATAGCAAGTGTTGCTCACTCTTGCCAGTGAGAAAAGTGTAATGAGTATTCAAATGTGACTTAATTTTGGGAGGAGCAATGGTACCTTTGACTACAGAGTAGATATAACCAACAGAGATGATAAATCATCACATGTAGTAGAATTATCCCTAAGTTAAGAATACATAACAAGGCTGTTCTTACCTGCAAATTTTCATTACAAGGACGAAAGCTTTTGTAAAAAATATTCTTGAAGGGTAAAAAGGCAGTGGTTCCCATAGTGATGACAAAAAAGGATATTGGAACAAAAATGTGGAGGTCTCTTGAAATAAGTTGCAAACATGATCAGTAATGATGATGAAATGGTAAGTAAACACAGAACTGTGTAAATGTATAGTTCAATCAAAAGCAAGGCACAGGATAGAGGGATGCTGGGGAGGGGCTCTTCACTAGGGACTGTAGTGATAGGACAAGGGGTAACAGGTTCAAACTTAAACAGGAGGAGTTTAGATTGGATATGAGGAAGAAATTCTTTACTGCAAGGGTGGTGAGGCACTGGAATGGGTTGCCCAGGGAAGTT
>JANRGW010011061.1:0-18390 GCA_024733675.1 Psilopsiagon aymara | reverse complement strand
GGTGTCCCTGCCCATGGCAGGGGGGTTGGAACTAAATGATCTTAAGGTTCTTTCCAACCCTAACTATTCTATGATTCAATAATCTCACAAGAGAAATCAGGTTGAAAAGACACAATCAGCTTTTCCTACCAGCAGGCAGACCATGCTGAATAAGGATAGTGATGTGGAAGACCATGTAGTTGACTGTGGAAGACCATGTAGTTGATAAATTAGACCTGACAAGCACACTGTATGGAATACAGAATATTGTGTGGTAGATGTGTTTTGGAATTGAAGTGTCAAAATCTGAGTAAGACAGAACCAAGGATTTCAGCATTTCACCTCATGTTGGAATTGCATGGGTCTCACTAAATGTAAATATCTACACTGCATATGTCTACATCTGAGCTAGTCACTCTCAATTCAGTGAAGATGAACTCTGAGCAGAGTACAGCTAGTGCAAGATAAACCAGTTCAGACGACCCACTATAAATGTGCCTATTTGCATTTCCCTTGGATTAGAGAAAGTAGCTCAAAATGATTAATTTACATGAATATTTCTGTTTGCACTGTGTATGTTTAATTATTATGTCAGATGAATCCCATTGTCTGATTTATTCCCATATGATTTTCATGAATATAAATCCATAGCAATCTGTGCTACTGGAATATAATAGTGATAAATACAAGTGAAGAGCAAGATTTGTGACTTATTAGATGCCGAGAAATACTCCTGGTTACACCTTATTTTTCCTGAGAGAAAAAAAAACTTGTGGATATAAAGGTGTATGGAAGAAGATGATACATATATTACATGTATTGAACATAGCACATAGTACTTCCTAAAACACAAAAAAGAGGGTGGAATAGGACTTTACAGCACTGAGATTCACAACAATATTCCCACAGCAGCTCATCAAAGCCGCCTCTATGGTCTGTTATCTCTTTAAGAACCAGCTCAGGTACCCTGCAGTAGAATCATATTCAAGGGTATCCAGTTAATTTGAAAACACTGCCATTAGGCGTGCATTCACAGTCATCCTCTGCTGCCAACAGAAAGGAAATGGCACCTTTGTAGGTCACTTGAGAAAATCTGAGATGTGAACATCTATTGGAAGTGTCTGTCTCCTTCCATTGGCTGTGCAAGGTATGCAGACTTTTGTATTGTTCCTGGGTGGGTATGGAAATATTTATCTGCCAATGAAATTTAAAGCTGAACCTTAATAAAATTTAATAGCCACGGACTGCAAGAATCACTATTAGAGTTCAAAGGCCCCTATTAGGCTTTAATAGCCCTGTGAAGCCTCTCTTGGTTTCTCCCCACTCTGTCCATGGCCCAGGACCCCACTTCAGCCCCCAGGGCCATCAGCCCTATCCCAGCGATCCCATAGGATGTTGATTCCAGCTCCTCACAGACTGGCTGTGGTCCATACTGAGCCAGACCCACCTTTTTAAAAGGAGTGTTGTCTTTTAAGCCCAGAAAACCTTATTATGGCACATCACCAACTCTTGGTAGTCTATACACTCCAGACACAGCAATGCAGTTTGCTGGTGGGATGCATGTATGAAGGTGGTGACAGTAGTCTACTATGCTAAGTTTCATAAAGCGATTCCCAAGTATCATATTTTCATTCGTTTCTGCAACCTATTATTCATGAGTAAAACTAGAAGTGGTGGCCTACTTCCTAACTGCAAACTGGTGAGCTTCCACTTCAAAATGCAAAAAGGATAATGAAACAAAGTTCTCAGGTGCTAAAATATCCAAAAAGTACCATGAGCAAAAAATTGAAACTGATAGCGCTTGGGAAGATCACCTGCTGATGAGAAAGTTTTTTCTGAGAAGCAGAGGTACCACCTATTTTGGCAGTTCTGTTAGGGGCAGTGGTTTCTGGCAGAAGGGCAGAGCAAACAGCTGGGGATGTAATTTCTTAAATTGTCTCATATAAATCACATGCTCATTAGTCTGGTCTACATCATTTGCCATTCTCATATACTTTGTAGGTGCAATGTGAGGTGTTTCATGTCCTGAAGCTGGGAAATAACTGAGCTTTAAAGTTCAGACGTAGGTTTATGTTTCTAGCATGGTTAAAAGACGTTTTGAGGCACTTCTCCATTTCTGGCCTTTATTTTAAGGCCACTGTGGTTATTTTAATGGTTTTGCCAATTATAGTGGGTTTTTTTGAGACTGCCTATTGCTGCTTAAAGATATTTCCTCCAGTATATGCTATATACATAACACAAGCTTAGGCAAGTACGTTTTACAGATACAGTACATTAATATAGTAATATGGACATATGGTTCAAATTCTCTGGAATAAATTAGGAGCCATTATAGGTGTTATTTGTCATGGTTTAACCCCAGCCAGCAACTAAGCACCACACAGCCACTTACTCACTCCCGCTTATAGCAGGACTGGGGAGAAGAGAATTGTAAGGTTAAAAGTGAGAAAATTTATGGGTTGAGATAAGAGCAGTATTGTAATTGAAATGTAATAATAATAATAAATTTATTATGAAAGAATGAAAAGGAAAATAACTACAACAACAAAAAAATTGGAGAGATAAACTAAACCAAATAAATGCAAATGAAAACAATTGCTTGCCAGCAATCGAACGATGCTCACCCACTCCCTGAGCAGTGACTTATGGCCAACTTTTTCCTAGTTTATATACTGAGGATGATGCCATATGGAATGGAATATCCCTTGGGTCAATTGGGCCAGCTGAACTGGCTGTGTCCCCTTCCAACTCCTTGTGCACCCACAGCCCACTCCCTGGTGGGGTGGGGTGAGGAGCAGAAATGTCATTCGCTTAAAATTTTACAGATAATGAAAGTGATCTTTCCTGTAGTTGAAAGTAATCCATTGAAATCTTTCAAACACAAAATGTATGTTCGGTCATCAAATAATCTTCAGTCTTAGATTTTTATGTCCAGAAGAGGGGCAATCAGACCAAGGCAGAAAAGGAAGAACCAGGTTAATTTCAGCATTTTCTTCCGAGAGATGAGCAGAAGAGTCACTCTTCATACCCCTTGTGATACCCCTTGTGATACCTGATTAATATGCACTGTACTTTGATGTTTTTAAAATACTAAGAAACTTGGATTTAATAATTTTGTGGATAAAGTTTATCAAACATTTGAAGATCAAACCTCTTTTCTGAGCTTAAAGAATGCAAAGGAGGAACCTGTCTTTATAAAGTGTGTTTTGAAATCTATTCTCTGTTAAAGAGTTACACTACATTATGTGCTTTTGTGGCCCTCTTACCATCACAGTAGAATAATGGACTGATTATGCCACAGAGCATAATACACCTGCTGCATTCACATTTAATATCAGATAGCACGAATTAGATGGGAGGAGAATTCAAGCCATCCTTGCTGTAGGATATGACAGTGTTTTGCAGAAAGGTCTGCACAGTGGCACAAGATTGCCTCAAAAGCCGGTGAAACACATAACAGCAACCCATTTCCACCATGGGTAGGTGCAGGGCAGGGACCTCACTAAAGGGTAGTTTATGTCCAAGGATTCTCTTCCAAAAGGCCTGGCAGGTAATGTCTAGCTCAGGGATGAATAGCTACCTGCATTTCTCTAGTGAAGATGCAGGGCAAGTTTGGGGTTAAACACAGCCTCAGACCTGTGCTTGGAAAGTGGTGTACCCGTGGCCACATATAATTCAGTCTTCATTGCACAGATTTGAGACTCTTGGGAGAAGAGACATTATTTTTATGTAGGATAAGTGGCTGATAGTCTTTCTTATCCATGGAGCGTTTTGGTGTTCTAAAAATGATCCTTGGACACTATGGAAGGCATCCTGAAGCATTTCAGCAGAAACCTGAGACTGAGACAGCCTAAGCAATCTTGGCTGGGGAGTATGTGTGGAAGGAGCATCAGGGTGGGACATACAGATGCTTCTCAAATATGTTGTGTGACTTTAAGGTCTTCCACCAGATACTTTGGGTGTCCTCTGGAAGCTTGTGATACCTGCTGACTCACAGTGGTGCACATAAGTTACTTGTGCCTAGTTACTCTGACACCATGACAGTACTTTTCTAAGTAGTAAGTTGTCATTCATGTCACACAGAGACAGCATCAAAAAGCATCAGATGTTAACAGCCCTGTCAACAGCTTTCTGCTGGTATCTTGCTCAGCTGTGCTCAAAACTGTTGCCAGAACTGTTTCTATATTGCTCTGCACTTACTGTAAATCAGCAACAAATTGAAGTCTGTTATTATGTTTCACGTCCAGCCTAAGCTGTAAATTACTTTGCAAAGTAAAGGGGAAACAGGAAGAATGAAAGGGTTTAAAGCCTATTACTCAGCTTTTAACACAGACTGTGAGACATTTTCCAGTGTTTTCTTTCTCTAAAAAAAAGACAAAATCCTTCCTCAGAGAGTGTGTACTCATAGCATGTTGCTCTAGAATTCTTGCCAGACATCTCCTTCATCACCTACACCTTTCACAGGACAGTCTTTGGGCCAAATTCTATCCTAACTTATTTGCAAAACTGATACATAACTCCACACAAAACACAGGAACTCTGCAGAATTCCTTATGCACACTGGAGTCTCACACTTCAGGTCTATGAAGCCTTCTGGTATTTTCCCTAGTTGTGTTTCTGAAATCATGTTTGGTATAATTATTCTCATGTGTGCTGTCTTCGTTACCTGCCTTGTTCTGCCTGGTGGGAGGTAGTGTCTTGCAGATGTTCTTGCTGGCTCCCTGTGGAGCTGGAAAGAACAATGATCTAGTCGCCATCCAGATTTTTTATAACTTCATAACTAACTTCTTGAAATTAAGTAATTAAGCACAGCAACATCACTGCTCTTTATGAGGACACGTGCGCATGTGCTCTCCATGGAATGGCCTGTGATTTTCATGGCCTCCTGCTCAGTCACTCACTCAAAGTCACTAATGACACACTTATAAATATTGCTGCTGATGTATAAAATATTTAAAGTATTTGCGAACTTGTAGCTCTCCGAAGCTGTGTTTACACTTTGCAGGAAAACATCAGTCCTTGAAAGCATGAAGTAAAAGAACATTCTTCTAGCCCTGCCACCATTTCTGCACATGTTTAACATTTAACATTTGAATGAATCTAGTGATTCCATTCAAGTCTATAAAATAGTATTACCAGATAAAGCTTTCAACTGTCAACTGAGAGATGAAATTAAAGCCCAGGCTGACATATTTGTAAGGAAGCAGCAGACAGCTGGGGAGGGCAACTCAAAGCACACAAATTAAACTGTAGTTATAACCTCCCTTTCACAGATGAGTCTAAAGGAACGACCCAATCTAGTTGCTTAAACCAGGTCCATTCATGCCAACTTATATTTGAGAATATAGATATTTTCTTTTACAAGACTGACATTTTTGTCAGTGCCGCTTGGTTCTTGGCAGTTCAAGTCTCCTCCAGTTCCTGCCTACAAACTTTTCTGTTCAAATTACCACTACAAGTCTATGGAAGCACTAGAAACTTCACTCTACAAAACAGGTGACTGCAGCTTCACCATGCTGATTAAATGTCGTTCCTTAGTGGCTGTAAATGTTTCTAAATCAAAAACAGAACACTGGATTTAATGGGAGGTAGCACAAAAGACTGAGAATTCAGAAAGGTTTTGTGGTTGCTATTGGAAAACAATCAGTCTTCATTCACCTATTTGCGGTTTTAAAACCCCCATCAGTTCATTCTTCCTTGTCATGGTAGCCTTTTATCATGGTTTGGAAATTTCTGTATAAAAGGCAGAAAATGCCTCTGAATAGAGATGCCCACACATGGAATCTCCAGATGAAATAACTTCTTACAAGCAAGGACTGTGTTTGTGCCATTTTAGAGCAGATTTCAAACCAGTGTGCCCTGAGACGGGGAAGTCTGGTGTAGACTAGATCTTGGTTTGCTTCTTGTCTTACTGCCCTGTGCTTGGCATGCAAGCCCTTGAGCTTGAGTCAGGTCTTTGTCTTGAATGCTCCACAGTTTAATAAGGCCCTGGGCCATATGCTGATCAGGCAGTCCCTGAAGACTGGAATCAACAAAGTTATTTAATGCCCTTTGTTCTGCTTGAGGTGCCTTCCTTGAGTTGGAATTTATATCAAAGTCTATGTTATTTATTTGTCTGTGGATCTCAAAAAAAACTTGATACATCCTAATTTTTCCCATATATAATATATTATCACATTAAGGATTTCAAAGACATTTGCAACCTAATTGAAATGCAGTCATCATTCCAGAAATTATTATTTTCTATTGCTCAGGTTATGATACTGCATAAAAGGTGCCATGTAGTGTGCAGGCAGATATGAGTAAGGGCATAGCCATTGCCTGGGAGATATTACGATCTATAAAAATCGAGACTGCCAAAGGCATAAGAGCAGAAAAAAAGGTAAGAAATTATAGGTATACCTTGCAAGAAGATGGTCTAATAATATTAGATTAATTTTAAAGCCATTTTATGTAACATCTTAAAGCTACATCCAGGCTCTACTATAAAGGAAGCTACAGGTTAGATCTAACTTTCATTACAGCAAATAGCAAAATTCGTGTTCACTTTAGGGTTTCATTAGGTCATTAGGGCAAAGGCTGATTAATGGATGAGTCTTTTTTCTCAGAAAAGCAGGACAGTCTGTGGAAATTCAACCATCCGCACCCTGCTCTAAAGCTCCAAAGAGATTTAAAATACCAAATGGATGCCTAGATGCTCACATAGAAGTCACCGAAATACAGATTTTTATTCTAGTAAACATAAATTCTGACTCAGGTTTGAGTATTCGTGATTTCAACTTAAGAAACTCAATGACTAATTCCTGGAAAGCAACTTTCTTTTCTGAAGCACGATTAAAATTTTAAGACTTCTTTTTTTTTCTGACAGATACCAAAGGTGCTGTCTTTGATGGCATCATTAATTAAAGGAATTAGGCTCCAAAACCACGAAACTTTGCCTGCCCTGACTTACTCCCTTTCTTTTTTTCATTGGCATCCCTAGACTCAGAGCATCTCTCCAACAGCTAATAATTGCAACAATTGTTTTTCTAATGATTGTTAAAGTGCTTAAGAGCACCAGTCTGCCAATCAGAAAGCTATGCAACAGGTCCACAGAAAGAGATGAAGGAGGCTCTAAATGGAGATAGATGTAACCAACCCTATCTTGCTTCTCTCCTTCTCAAGAAGGAAGGTGAGATCTGTGGCGTCAGTAATGAATACCGATGGAGGAGATGGGGTTATTGAGGGATGCATCTGGAGAGACATGTCCTTACAAATTTCTGATCCCATACAGTGCTCTGTCTGAGCTTCTTTACTTTTCTCTGTACTACTTTAAAGCTTTTCCTTCTGCTTCAAAACAGGGCCGAATATTCAAGAGTTTACTTGTCTTCACTTGGTTTAAAGTGTGCTCTCCACCATGTAACATAACTATGATAAACTCCTGTACTCCCAAAGCAACCTTCCATTGCCATTTCTTTCCCCTTAAATATTCAATTTAAATCCATAGTTATTTCATCAGCCTCTTATCAGCAGTAAATAATCATACTCCCCTGTATATGCACATTGGGCAGCTCTGGATTAAAATTGTGCTTTCAGTTTGCCACAGGGAAGATGTGGTTAAAACAACCATGTTCCTTTCTGAATATCAGTACAAGGTCTGATTAGGCTGTGCAGGGGGTGCAAAGGAAGAGAAAAGTTCATTTTCCTTTAACTAGTGCATACTCCAAACCACAACCTTTCCTGTGCCACGGAACAGTCAAAAAGTTGTCTCCTACAGGTAGTTCCCAACCCTGTCCAGACATCATGTCTGTAAGCTGGGGGCAAAGACCATTGCTATGCTCCCAAGACAATAAAAGTGCTCTAGTGGTGCAGCAGGAGGGAGACCTGGCTGCGTCTGTGCAAAGGATCTCAGACGATTCAAGCTGCGCTCAGAATCACTGTTAATGAACTTTGATGTCAATGTAACTCATGGGCTTAGTTTCCATATGGCCAAAAGATCTAGCAAGGCTGGAGTAATGTTTTGAATTCCAATGTCAATTCTAATTTATCTTATTTAAAATAGGGAAGTCTCCTTACTGGGTGATCTGAAGAAAATTCTTCACTGGAAATCAGACATGAAAATAAATCACTTCTTGGTTCTCTTGCATTAATAATTTGTGTCTTGTTATGCAAAGCTTGGCAGTTAATTTGAAACTGAAATCACAAATACACAAATAATCAATGTTTCTCATTCTCAAATTTGCTTTTCAAAGAGGCAAAAGCATTGTGTAAGAAATAAAATAGTACAGTGAAAGGTGAAGGAACAAATATCTGACACGTTAAGTCTTAGCAATAATAATACTGCAACACAATAAATAAGATAGCAAATAATGTGATGGGGGAAATGTCACCTTGAGCTTCAGTCCCTCCCTCCAAATTTATACGTGTCTTAAGGAAAAAAGGAATCATAGCATGTCTGACCTCTGCTGGAAAGGAGGAGGTTCCAGAGCAGACAAGGTTGGGGCATTTTAAACCCTGAGTTATAGAAAGGAGAAAATTGCCATCTTTTTAGTGGACAGATAATTTCTCAGTCTGATTAGTTCCCTGGTCATTTCCATTGCACAGCACTCAAATGCATGTGCCAACACAAGATCAAGAGTGGAAGGGGGCCACAAATAAGCAGCTGGAGTGTGAGTGTTGCACGACTGCTTCCCATAGCTGCTCCGTCAGCTGAAAACATACATCAAACTGATCAGAACTGTTGGCTGCTCTCACTTTGGACAAGCTGTGAGAAAGAGTATGACCTTTAGTTGTAAACACAGAAATCTGTCAAGTGATTTTTGCTCCTGGAATATCACAATGTATGGACCAGAGTCAGGTGGCCTCCACCTAAAGCTGTCCACCAGATGTTTCTCATCGGTTGCCTTAGTTGTACCACACTCAGCATCTTGCATAGCCCTTCTGAAGGGCTAAGGTATAAATTATCAAAGATATTGCATTCCCTCTTCTGACAGGCTTCTGGATACTGATGAAATAAGGATTGCCAGAGTATGTCTCTATTTCTACTGTCAGCTCTCTAGCCCATTGAGTTTTCAATGGTTTCAGAGATTCTTCATCCATACTTGCAGAGAGAAAAGTGTTTTTTTCATGTAGGGAAGGTAACTTTTAAGTGTAAAACTAAGACTTTTTGACTATTTAATGTCCTGCAGAGAGCTGGGATGCAACATAAAGGATGGTGGTGGTGTGTTGAGTGGCTTATTGTTCCAGTTTCTCTGTTTTGTTTAATGTGGAGGCTCTTCAGAATGTATTACTTTATGTTTAAAGTTGAAATGGATTGCACACAACTTATTAATTACATGCAGGAGGAAATAGCTGTTTCTGGGTTTGTTTTGTGGTTTATTTGTTGAGTTTTGGTTCTTCTTTTCCCTTTACCACTGAACGCTGAAGAGTTTAAAAATACTCTGACTCAGCCAAAATAACAATAATGATGTGGAAAAAAAAAGAAATCTTCTTATCTTTTTGAATCATTAGAAATCCAGGATCAGATTCAATTATTTCTCTTTCCCAGTGGGGCTGATTTCAGATCACAGTTATTAAAAAAGAAAAAAAAGGAAAATTGAAAGCTTGCTGCTACTGAGAAATCTAATTCTGTTCATACAAATCTGAGCTTTGTTCATTAAAAGGCTTTATCTGAGATATTGCCCCACGCACGTGTACAAGGCCTATTAATTTTGATAATAAAACTAATTATGACTGATAACATTGCATACCCAAAGGCTTGTAATAGCAAGGTAGATATCCCTATAGTTCAAACACTAGTGTTTTCTCTAAGTAATCTTGGTTCTAATTTAGATTACACAATGATTTTACTATTTGTTCTTCAGCAAATCCCTTGCTCTTGTTCATCCAAATTCATCCTCCTTGACTTAGATACTAAAGCAAGATGTTACAAAAAAGTCACAACTGGCTCGTGCTGACCGAGTAGAGGTGGCCCTTTAGTTTCTGTTATTTAAACATGAACAATATCAAAGTCTCCAGTAAAATTCCACTATCTCATTACATTACAATGTAAAAAGTGAACTAATTTATGTCCACAAAATTAATACACTTTTATACTATAAAGACTTGTTTGAGATTTTACACGATAGGCGAAAAAAAATTATTTTTTTTTTTTTCACTGGGACAAGCTGTTTGCTGCAACCTGCACATGCTGGGGAAATGCTGCATCATGGACAGCAAACTGCAGCATGGCAATCTCATTCAAACCAAGGCTGAAGAAGAGATCCTGTATTGCAAAAAAGGCTGCCATTTAGAGCACTCACAAAGCAGGATGTCTCAGTCTTCCTAAGTCTCATGCCCCAGTGCAGTGTTCAATGCAAGAGGCTGCAGGGCAGCTTGCATATGACACTTGGAGTTTCTTTAGAAGCTATGCAAAAATGCTATAATCTAGGGGCAAAAAGGATGGCAAAAAATGAAAGAACATAATTCAAAAGCTCAGGTGTCAGACAACTCAGCAGGGGTTGTAGAAATTGTGCTTTAATTTCCGTTTCTCAGGAAGCTGAGGGATTTGGCATTCAGATGGTATTTGCATGATTGGTATCCACTGACAGAGTGACTCAAGTGCTTGAGTTCAAGAGTGCCTGGCACCTAGCACAAGGGCCTCCCTGATACTCATTCCAACAGAAAGCATAGGAGCCAAAAGTAGATATACTGAGTCCTTAGGGTCCATGCTTTGAAGCTTGGATTCACCTCACTGCACACTGGGAGTTGTAGTGAGGAAATCACAGACAACAGCTTAACTGTCCTCTGGGAGTCACTCAAATGTTCAATCAGATGAAACCTATCTCGGGTGGTTGACAACAGAAAACAACAAAGATAAATAGTCTTCTAAATGAGGAGTTTCAGTTTGTTATCTAAAATTAAGATTAATCGGAAACCCAATGCTGAGATACTGAAATGCTTAAATTAGAAGTACTTAATGAGGTTCTCTGATCTCTCCCTAGACTGTCAATGCCTCGGTTTTTCACCTGTCTTGCAAAAGAATTGTTGAAGTAAATTCAAGGCTATGAGGAGCAAGGATAATAGCATTCACTTCCTCTCTTGAATAACAGAAGTGAGCACAGCTCTCCAGAAGATAAGAGTCAAATACTTCTAAGACAGAAAAAGTACATCTGAAAGGAAAGCCTTGAGATGAACACTGGTTTCTTATTGATAATCTCTTTGATACAAAAAAGAGAGATTTCAGCAAGCACAGAAACTTTTGACTTTTCTCAGTTTCTGATCTATGCTCAAGGGGAAGCTGAAAAACACATCTGTTCACTCTCAGGCAGGAAGCTTTAGCTCAGTTTTGGATATGCACATTCTTAAGACTTACATGAGTCTTGCAGCATTGTGTTAGGCTTTTTTTTAATGTCAAACTCTTTTCATTGACACTAGTGATCGTTTTTATACACCAATGTTTCACTCTTCCCTCCCTTTCTTTGAACATGTGGATTTGCTTAATGTTTTTCCAGTATTCAATTACAAAATAGTCATGATCAACTGACTAATTTTAAATGACATACAGCTTCCATAGATGTGTTCTCACAGCTTTACAGTCACAGAGCATTGTGACCCAGGGGGGAAAATAGCTGGAAGAAGTCTGGCTGAAAAATTTCTCCTGTGGAAGTTATACTTTGAAAATAGGAGAAAAATATTACATTGAATCATTACAAAGGCATTAGATGAATAAAGAAAAAAAGAAGAGGAATTTGGAGTTGATGAAAAACTACCTCCACCTTCACTGGTCATTGTCATTTTTATTTTGTATTTTTAATTGAAAACATATCTATAAAAAGAAGAAACAAAAAGAAGTTGCTGAGAAGAACTGAATTTTGTTGCATGTTCATAAACACGTTTCAGGGTTTTTTTACAAGTAAAAACCTTCACTCCTCCTCTGACTTGCTACATGGGAATAAATTTCTGATCTGTTACAGAGGTTTTCCAGGGGTAATTAGGTTCCACACACGTGAACTGAGTAATAGGACAAAATCCCAAGGAAACTATCAGGCAAAATGTAATAGCAATAGAGAGTACTTGTATACTTAAAGAACTGCATGTTGCTTTATATTTCATTGACTGAAAATTGAATAATGAGAAGCTCGAAATGCAGGGGTATTCCTCAGCTGTGATTTATACTTACAGAGATAGTCTTTGGGTATGGTGAAAAATACGTGTTCAAGTGAGTCATCTGGATGTGTTAACTTTATTATTATTACTATTATGTTTACAATTTTAATAAAGGAATCTTAGTTTTTGAATCTCTAGAACATGCAATCTCTTTTGTAATTTAATAGATTTGCATGCAGCATATGATTAGTCTTAAACCTGATTTTGTTCTTTATAGATCAATGTACATTAATGAAAACTAATGAATTCACACTGTTAAAATATAAAGTGATTGTGAAGCTGATAAGCAAAGAAAGGTTGTATATGGAAAGAAACATATCAGTACGAATGCATACCTTATGAATTTTTAATAAATTCAATGATATTGCATTCCTATCTAACCTCAAAAAAACACTCATTCAGAATATTAGCACTTTAATCTATGTAAATTATCTCATATTTACTAAAAAAT
The DNA here is from genome assembly GCA_024733675.1 of Psilopsiagon aymara. NCBI lineage: Eukaryota > Metazoa > Chordata > Aves > Psittaciformes > Psittacidae > Psilopsiagon > Psilopsiagon aymara. The sequence continues at coordinate 5,834 of JANRGW010011061.1, read as the reverse complement.
ACTTATATATTTGGTTTTCACTGAATTTATTTGTGAATATATTTGTCTTATAATTGTTATCACTTGCGCCCCTTTTGACAAAAATTATTATCATTATTCACTTTATACCTAAAGTCTTCACAAACTTCTTGAAAGTTTTTGTCTCACTAGTTTGTGTGATCAATATTCATTTGACTTGATGTTTTTTATCAATACTTAAGATGTCTAATCTGAGCTAGTGGTCAACTGTTTCCTATAATTCCTACAGACTTAACCAAAAAAGAAGTTACCTCAAAAGGACAACTATTCATATTTATCTTAGATATATGTCATAGAATGGCATAGGCACTGGAAAAGGATCTCTAGGATCATGATAGCCTGTACCAGCTGGTATAAGCAATACGAATTTCTGCTCTTTTTCAGACCCTAAATTCCAGGCCTGAACTAACCAAGGAAACAGCCAAATTTAGAGCTAGGTAGGTTTCAATGCTTTTCTTAAAAAGTCATTGAAGAGCAAATGTATGCCAAGGAGACAGTAGTCTGCACAACAGTTATTTTACCTGAAGTTTCCTTGATTTGTTTTTTTAGTTTCAAAATTTTACTTGCAATGAAGGGCAGGGCTATGATGTGAGGCAATGTTCTACTTGGGCTTTTTTAATTAAATGGCTCATTCCATAAAACAAAAACACTTTACATAGAAATAAGTTAATCTAGTACACCTAATTAAGCATTATATATTGGAGCCATGCATCAGTGACTTGAGTTATATCAATGGACTATTTCATTTATCGAGGCTGACAACACAAGTTCTTAAATACAATGATGAATGTCTTCCCTTCAAGGGAATGATACTTCACCTTGGCAGTTCACTCTCTTTTTTAAATGCTTTAGAGACAGCTAGGAGTGATCAGTGCAGAAGCATCCTAAACAGGCACTCTTCCATTTGGTTAGTTTCTGCAGTCTATCTCCCTCACTAAACTCTTCAGGGTTACCTGGAGGTGACCATACTTTCTCTTCTAGTCTACTCTTCACAGTATTAATCTATCCAAGAGCACATTTGTATACCTATTTGTAAACTCATCATGTCTCTTACCAAGTAATTTTGAAGACAAAAAGCAACTCTGACTTTGTGAGACACATGGCTGGCTCTGCTTAATGCTGATGAGAACACATCTCAGGCCAGAGTGGAATTTATTTTACCCACTAAATAGTACTGAAGAAACATTTATTTCTCCTCTTTTACTTTCTTTGATAATATAGAAGGAGGTAGTTCTGCCGGAACTCATTGAACTCAGTGAAATTAAACATATATCTCATTGATAAAAAGCAAGGTATTGGAGGTTTGCTTAAAGGAATTTCTTTGCATGAAATCCAGCAAATAATGTCTTTATCACATTCTCCATTCAACTTCATCTTTTTTTCCCCTGCACAGGATGCTTTCAGTTTCAATGAAGTTGTTAAATGAAACAGGTCTTAACTTAAGTTGAGTTAAAAGCCTAAATATAGAGCTACTATTCAAAATCCGTCATTTTTTCTTCTCCTCTTTCTTATTTTTCTTCATAGGCTGTTCCTTTGGTGAGGCTACGTAATCTGTGACAACTAGATGCAAGTCATTATACAACACCTTACTGAAGAATAAGCATACTAAACGGCTGGCTTAGGAAAGACTTGGAAAAGCAGTTTACTGTCCTTTTACAGTATTTAGGACTACTACCTCTAGAATTGCTTTAGAAAATCCTCTTGCTTCTCTTATAATTAAAATTTGTTTTTATCCTCTTGCAAATCAAATTCCTCTTATCTGGAGCTGTTCTATTATAAGAGCTCTTAGTTCTCTCAAACTGATTGTGTGAATACGTGCCTGGATTACTCAACCTGTCTGAACACTTGCCTAATTTTATCTGAGTTGCCCTGGATGTTTCAGGAAGTCCTGTCTGTTTCAGAAGGGCATGTGTTTCTTTTAAACTTTGCTTTATATCCATTAACCTTGGCAGAGGTTTCCAAACCACTGGCATCTCAAGTGCCACTAGATGCCTATGTTCAGGCAACAACAGTGAGCCCTGAGCATGCTTATTTGTGGAAGTTTACCTGTGAAGTATTTAGAACTACTGTCAGAAATTTAGTACTTGCCACATTGTGGATTGCAAACAAGGGCTATGCTTGTGTATTTTTTTCTTTTGCTTTTTTGTCTCGTATGCTGAGACCCAGTAAGGCATTAATAAAAGAGAAGACTGTCCTCTGTAATAATCTTGCTTGACTGTGAGACAATCTCCAAAAGACTATCAGTTTCTACACAAAACTAGTTATTTCAGGAAAGAGAGTAATCAATCATCAAAACCACAGCTTCCCAGCACAGATAGAAACAAACTCTGTTTTCTCTTATAGTGTCTGAAAGTCTGGCAGGATACTCAGTTTCATAAATGGAAAGCAGTATTTACTTTCTTAACTTCCTTGCATTTCAGTGGGAATAACACAAAGAAATGTCACTCCTAGAGCTGGCCCCGTGGGAGATATAATAGGGTGCATCACACTGTCAAGCAGCTTTTGTTAAGCAGTTGCACACTGGGGTCCTACTCATCTATTTATTTAAAATGATTATGTGTTCATTTTCACAGCTGTATCATTTTGTGGTGAACCACTGCACTGGGTCTGGTTGGGATGTAGTTTGATTTATAGCAATCCGGATAGTGCTGTGCTTCAGACTGGTGACCAAAACAGTGTATTTTATTGTCAGACTAGTCCATAGCTCCCGTGCTAACAGGAGAGGCTGGAGGAACACTTGGCACTTCTTAGTTCTTTCCAAGTTTATTTCTAAGTGGAATATAGAAAACCGAATGTGGAAATACATAGCTCCTTCAGCACAAAGCCAAGAAAATGACCTGTTGGCCACAAAGAATCCTGGAGGCTGCAGCACAGAACTGTGTAGGGAGATAAGGTATAGCTGGAAAGCATCAGAAACATCTAACCAGCTTCTAGAGTTGCTCCAAAGAGACTTTGTTATCTGTTTCATCCCAGAAAATAGCCCAGAATACAAGCACATAGAATGTAGAATTGTCTTCAAATGTTTCTCCATGGGCTGTCTTATGTCTGAAAGGAGGTGTAATACTCTAACATTTCTACAATTATTCCAGCTTTCAGCAGAAACACATCTGGAGGAGTTAGAGAATATATGTGCTCTGAGAATAGCAACAGAGCAAACTTGCCCCAGGGGGAGAGTGGGACCAGTGGTTAAAGGACTACTGGCATAGTAGCCAAGATGATTAGCTCTGATGAGGAGTACATCGGCTCAGGAGCAGAGATGTGCTGAACTGTACTGCCTTCAGAACCAGGGCTGGGATTTCTTTCCAGCTCTGCTCTTCCCTGACCTTGTAGGGCATGGTCAACCAGATGTTGCATGCACATCTTCAGCTAGTCTACATCCAGGAACACTCATATATTCTTACAGGTGAGTTTGAAATTTCCAGGTGGTGTAAATTTTAAAGTGCTATAGGCATTGTGCATTCATTTAGTCTGCTGTAGTGCCTTCAAAGTGTGGGTGGGACTGTAACAAATACTGTATTCTAAAATGGAATAGGTGGGATGTGGTTAAGGGACTACCTTACTCCTGCAAGAATTGAGAGAAACTCGTATAGATCAACTCTGTGTATGCATGTTGCAACAAATTCCTCTAAGGAAAAGATAATAGATGATACTGAAATAGCCTGGCCTGAGAATAGTATTATGTCTATACACATGCATCCATAAATATAACTGTATATACATTACAATTTGAAAGATCTTCTGAGACTTGTTATTTTAAATTAGATCATGGTGACCATGCAAAATTGGCAAGTATCTGATGTGTGCAATCAGCCGTCTGCAAGATCTAAGGGAAAACTAAAGCTGAGACAAATTGAGCTCTGTTGGCCTCTCTAGTCTGATTAGTCCATGCTGTCATTTGAAGTGAAGTTGGATCTTTGGATGTCATTCTTCTGTTGTCTTGCATGGTGATGTTGGATATTTCTGCTTGTTCCCATTAATGCTTCCTGGGATTCATAATTAATTTATATTAGCAAAGACAATTTCCATTTGCTATGACAGTTCTCCAGCTCCCTCAGGCTTCTCAAATAATAATAAACTATCTAAATAAGAGACATTACTTCACTTCTGCTCCAATGTTTCACATTCTGATGGTCCCTAAACCCATCCAGTAATGAATGTTTAACAAGCTGGAATTCAAATGGCCTGACCATATTCCTAATGTGGCCTGACTTCAGTGGCTTTATCTTCCTTGCAATGATGTGCCAGTCTACTGATCATAGCAAGTAATATTTGGAGGCCAACACGGGCTCTTGCTGAGAGGATTAAAAGGGTGAATTTATAGCTTCCCAGTTGGATGGAAGAATCCATTTTTCATACTTGGGTGCACATGCAAATTATTAAGAGAAAAAACATGTTTTGCCCTCTTGACTACAGTCAAATTCAATGATTAGAGACCCAAAACCATTCTGCCAAATGCTGAGCTGATTTTATTTAGCATAATTTACCATCGCTTATACTTCTTCATTTACATAGTTAGTAAATGGTTCCTTGTCAGCAGAAAAAGTGAGGGAAAATGCAAATTGTTGGATGTAAACGTTTTGATGGTCTTGCATTTGGGGTTTAACCCAATCATTTAACTGATTTTTTCTTAGGTGTACTATACTGGAAGACCTGCACTTACAGTTTCATGCATGTCATGCTCCACCACGGTTCACTAGTGTCAATAGTTGCTGCCATTTTATTTTCTAACAAACTCTCCATTTTAAGGACTGTGATTTGCCAGCTCTGTGAAATAAGCTTGAGTCTTGCTCTCTGCTCTCTCTCATTTCTGCAGAGAGAAGTGTCCACCTCCCCAGAACCCAAACCTCCTCTGCTGCTTTTATTGGTAATCAAACAGGAAATAGAGACTCATATTTCAAATGGATATGGAAGTGTCAGTGCTTTTCTGTTTTAGATAGGGTAACAAATGCCAGTCCACTCCACTGTTATCCTTTTTCCCATCTTGCATCAAGTCATAGTAGAGGGACACATTTTCCATATGAGTTGTACTTATGTAAGACATATTATCTACCACAGGATTTCTAACAGGGAGAGGCACTCACTTTCTGCATGAGGTGCAACATCACAACTTTTCTCTGATACAGATCTTGACGTCTGTTTCATAAGCTCACCACATGGGAAAGTCAGTCTCTGCCATGGGGAAAAGGAATTTACCGTAACATGAAGGAAGGAGCTGAGTGCTAAAGGAGAAATTCAAAACTCCATTAACTTCCTGCCCTATCCCAACCCTATATAGCTTCATTAGTCCATGTTTTCAGCTGTTCAGACACTTTTGAAAAGTGGAGGCCCTTGCAGTGAAAAACCCAGTGTTTCAATTCTAGAAGTTCAAATGTCATGAATTTGATTACAGATAAGACTGAAAAGCTTGGAGTAGAATTAATGAGAAAATGTTTACAGTATTCTTTATCTGTCTTGCAGGTTTTGCACAGTTTAATCAACTCTGCAAAGAGGACATGAAATAGTGCTGGAAACTTTGTAATGTCTTTTATTTTTTCTCAACTAAAAAATATAACCACTGTTTTGAGGACCTGGGGTTTTAAATAAATCTCAAGAAGTCTCAAGACTTAAAACAACAAAAAATGAGCAACATTGGACCATACTACATAAAAAATGATCAAAACCGCAAGGGTGCAAATACTCATAGAATCACAGAATAGTTAGGGTTAGGAAGGAACTTAAGATCATCCAGTTCCATCCCGGCTGCCATGGGCAGGGACACCTCCCACTAAACCATGCCACCCAAGGCTCTGTCCAACCTGGCCTTGAACACCGCCAGC